>JADNRX010001242.1:0-12236 GCA_015501595.1 Hymenopellis radicata | reverse complement strand
GTGACGGTAACATTCCTCACTCAGCATGCCGCTATGTTGTCTTCGCCTTGAAGGCGAAGTGGGATAGTGGCGCCAAGGGTGAATATGAAGCCCGCGCAAAGGACCTAGAAGCGAAGGCTCAATACAACCCAGATGCTGTTGCCAAGTACGCCTCTGCTTGCTTCTCCTCTTCGAGCTGCTCTGATTCTAGTGTAGAAACCAGAAGGATTTATCGCTGTTCTTCGCGAGAGCCTGGTCGGCTTGGTGGGATATGCTCGCATCAGTTTGGTTCGATTGCCATGAATGTCCTTTATGCGTATCGAGAGGTCGGCACAGATAAGCTGAAGCTTGGAACGTATGTGCCTCTTGTGCTTGAATCTTTGCAGTATCTTACTGGATGTAGTATCGATATTCGTGCCGCGGATGACCAGCCAGCCTTCGCAAACTACATGTCGGACTTCAAGAATAATATCAGTGTCCCGTGGAAAGAGTATGCCAGAGCTTGTATACCACGTAAGACTCTCTCATTATCTGCATCATCAGTCTACTAACATATTCGTAGTTGATGCCTCCATTAAGCCGATGATTTTGACCGATGCTCAGAAGTCCTTCAGTGTCTTCCGTCTGGATGCCCAATCTTCCCCGCTACGAGCTATAATCTGACACTATGACGCCAGTTCAACTTCGTCAACTTCTTGGCTCTTCACTCAGGCTCAATGGGGTATGTGAGCAGCTACAAGCCTGTGCAATAGCTGATGTTTTTCTACAGACTACGTGATGTACCGTGCCAAGACTGCACTCCCAAACATCGGTCCGATCCCGTGGGAAGATGTCAACTTCTCTTCGACCTTGCCCGCGGCTGTTGTTGTTGCTGATCCGGCGGTTCTACCCATTCAAACGCTGTATGATCTTTTCAACCTCTTCTCTGATCTTCCTGCAGGCTTCCAGCTCTTCGAGGTGCCCATTGCAGAAGTACACGGTATGTCATTCTTTGATGTATGGAGTCGTTTCCACTGACAATGCCAACAGACGGTCATGCTGAGACAGACAGTATGTCGAAGGAGAAGCGGGGAAACTATCAGGAACCAGGACGTTCATCTAACTCTTCACACAGTACAATGTATGCTAACAGACTCGTAGAGGACCCGCTTGTCAATGAGGAGACGCTTGTCAAGGAAGTGGAGGGTCCAGCCCCGGATGGAAGGAACGCCGGGAGCGACGCGAAGCCCGATGAACCAGAGGTGACGGGGGCGGAGCCCGATGGACCGATAGATGCACCATCCCCAGTATCTAGTAGGTTAAGACTATTCGTTGCAAAAGCAGTTCTAATACTTCTCTTAGTTGACACCGTGACACGGCCCATGCTCGCCAACCTCGCTCCGCAGATCAATAGAGATAACCCGTCTGGCGGCGAGGAAGTAGGAATGACTGAGGTACATAAGGAGGCAAGAAAGGTATGTGTTCTAGCTTGCGTAGATTGGGTCGCTTGTTGACCAGAATTACAGACAAGGATGGTGCGAAGACATCATCAAGAGGCACCGAGGATCCGATGACAGTACCGAACCAACCAAGGCCCCGAAGAAGCCTCGTGGTAATAAGAATGGCAAAGGGTTCGTAGCATGTGCTCTGATTCAACACTAGAACTGTTCTGATGATACCGGTAGGACCACCAATACCGAGAACGATGCGCCAACGGCTAGAACACAGGTCAACTCAGCACCTCGCCGCAGCGTCGTAAATCAGCAGTACGGATGGAAGAAGACGTACGTGCATCCCGTCCTTAAACAAGTTCTTGTCAGTCTGACGGACAGATACAGAGGACCGAAGGTTGTCTCGTCGACGAAGTTGGGTAAGGGATGGTACATGGTCACGGAAAGGCTCGACTCCGATGATGTTGTGATGGACGAGTGATATTCTATGCACCGTGCATATGTCAATACCTTGTATGATCACTTAAGATCTTAAATTTGCTTAAGCCTTCGAGTGTTAGATTAAGCAGTTGGTTCGTGCTGAGTGAGTTAAGATCTTAAGACGGGGTTAAGCGAGATGGCGGGTTAAGCGAGACGGCGGGTTAAGCGAGACGGCGAGTTAAGCGAGACGTAAAGCATGCGTTAAGTGTCTGCCTCAGGGATGACAACAGAGTGTGCATGTACGTGTAGCCTTAAACAATCTTAAACAATTCTTAACGTTGGCATTTAAGCGTGAGGCCGTAGCCTTCATTTCTTAAAGTAAGTCCATGAATTTACTGGGGAATTTTGTTCTAACTGCAGGGAACGCATGGTCTACGGCATTGCAGAAAGTCAGCAATCTTGGCATTTTCTGAGTAGCATTGTCGAGTTCCGAGGTATCGGGTTGAGCCCTTTCTTGATTTCTTGTCGCGGTCGCGAGACGCTCATGGTGTAACCGTGATCGCGACATTCCGAATCGAGCCTTTCCTTTTCCCACCACCACGTTTTTACTATCATGTCTGCATCTTCATTGGTTCTCAAAGCGCAGAAGAAAGTATTAAGAAAATCTGTGACGACAACCTTGAAGATTCTATCCGCGTCCTCAATCGAAGAGCAATGTACGCGGCGTGCCCGAGTCACATCTACTTCTCACCGATATTGCTCAGCCAACGCCGTACGAGACGAATCCTCGCTCTGCCCTCTTTCCATCAATGTAGGACTGTGAGCTGCTATCTCAGCATGCCCTCTGGAGAACTCGACACGTCGTCTCTCGTTAGAGAAATCCTCAATCTCGGTCAGTAGTACTCGTGCTCGTTTGTAGTAGATCCCTTCATACGTTGTTACTGATGCCATGTTACTAGGCAAGCACCTCTACGTGCCTAAAATTGACGCTTCTTCATCCGGGAAAGCAAAATGAATCTCCTCAGGATATACGACCACGCTGATTTGGACGCCATCCCCAAGGGACTGTGGGGTATCCCAGATCCTTCCGATACGTGGATGGTGCCCCAAGGCAGAACGGTATGGTTTGATATCTAAACCAAGGAGCCAGATCTCTGACACGTATAAGCTCTGGAGGAGGACTTGGATCTTATATTGGTGCCAGGTCAAAGCTACGCACTTGCGCCCGAGCAGGAGGCTGAAGCTCTGTAGGTGTGGCCTTTGATCGTTCCCGCTCCCGATTAGGGCATGGGAAAGGATATTATGATCGTTTCATTGCTTCTTACACTGCGTCTGGGCGGCCAAAACCTCTCCTCGGTATGTTCCTCGACTAATCGTCAGCATTTCTTTGACTCCTGGGCACTGATGAACAGTTGCACTGTCGTTGCGAGAGCAGCTTCTCGGCGTGAACGAGGTTCCGGTCGGAGAGACTGACTGGGAGATGGATGCAATAGTGACTCCAGATACAATCGTCGATTCATAAGCAACAGATTTCAGACGTTCAACCGTCGGCCCGTAGTGGGCTCCAGATTTCGAGATGCCTGTATAACATTGGATTCATTGTAGTCATGGCGTATGGAATAGCTGAGGAAAGCGGGGGCGTTTCCGACGACAATCGAATCATTCGCTGAGCTGGTTGAATAATGAAGTTGAGTTTGCACGTGGGCCGAAACCAAACGACGCGAAAAATATCAATAAATCAAACAGTAAGCAAGGGGAAGTCCAAGCCCGAAAAAGCCTAGCCAAGTTATCAAGGCAACGAACTAAAGAGACGCCCATCCCGAGAACTGGCACCAACGGTTACACCTATAGTTCCTACGGGTCTCCTCCAGCCTTGAGCGACAGTATCCCAGATAGACACCGCGTATCGTGACAAATAGATCGTCACCGTCTTGCTCTCCCCAGGCGCAAGTTCGACATTGGTGAAGCCCTGTAAGATGGACGGCGGCTCTTCAGCGGAAGCCGGCATGTTCAGATACAGCTGTGGGATCTAGGCAACACAAATCAACGCATGCACTTCGACAGGAGCGAAGAATCTTACTTCACCACCATACACCGAGCCAGTGTTCAACACGTTGAACGTTACTTTGAAGGCATCCTCATGTAACCTAGGCGAGGATAAGCGGAGATTGCGTTCTCAGAAGATTCGTACCAGGCTGCCGTCGCAGATCCCACAGATATTTCCGTAGGCTCGCCAGCTTCCCAGGCCACGGCTTGGGGATCACTTGCATTACCCGTCCTCTCGATCGATAGACTGTCGTACTCAAACGTAGTATAGCTCAGTCCAAAGCCGAATTCAAAGCGAGGAGTGATATTTTTCTAAAGAATCAGTAAGCCTAGGTCTCCAAAACGTAGTGGGATACGAACAGCATCGAAGTGACGATAGTCAATGTTCAGCCTAATGGTCGACTGTTAGACGTGCATACCAGGTCGAAGAAAACATACCCTTCAGTATAAGAAACAACAATAATATCATCTCCAGATCCACCAGTGACCAGTTGCGCAGAGTAGTCTTCCGGCCTCTTCGCAATAGTGTAAGGCAGACGTCCAGAGGGATTCCAATCCCCATAGAGGACATCAGCAATCGAGTTACCGGCTTCTTGTCCTGGTGCTCCCGCCCAAAGGACCTTCAACGACATCAGCCAAACTCCGGGAAGATTTCTCAGATACATACCGCAGTTACGTTAGGATGTTCTATCCACGGCTCCAAGATTAGCGGACCAACACTATGAACAATGACAATCGTATTATTATTTTCCGCCGCCGCCGCCTGTACAAGGTCATCGCCCCCATGCCAAGCGGTCAAGTTCGTCCTGTTGAGGACCTGGATTAGCCATCAATCGCCGGAAATCACCTCAGATGGACCAACCGGTCTCCATCATCTCCTTCACCAGAGTCAGAATTGATAAACACCAATGCGGCAGATTGCTGGAGCGCGGCAGAGGCAGCGCGTGTTAGATTGAAGTCATCCAGCATCCACGAAATGGTGGTGTGGTCTTTTCGCGCTCTTTGCTGTATTGCTTCGAGCGGCTGGGAGGAGGTCAGGAGTGTGTTTATTGCAAGCGATAGATGTGTACCGAAATTAGATACGGCAATGTTGCAGTTCTGAATGCCGGTGATTAGCGATGCGATGTGTTCGTGATATGGAATGGAGAACACACCCGGAGCCCCAACCCATAGCGAGAATTCCATCGTGTTCGCGCTGTAAAGAACTAGGTGAGTCTATGAACGTCAGACGTATACGACGGCTTACTTGGCTCGGTCCAAACAGACTCAACGGATTCGGTCCAAACCGACCAGGACCAGCATCAGATCCCAATAAGACCAACTTCTGCGGTTTATTAAGTGGGAGCACATTATTCGTATTCTTGAGTAGAACCGTGCTCGCAGCGCCCATTTCGCGTACAAGCTTATAATGGTCTTCTTGTACGTCGTTGCCCTGGCTGTCAGCGAGAACCGGATATGAAGGACTGTCTTGATGTACAAAGAACCATCCAGCAATGATACGAGTAGCTGCCAAGAAAGTCAGATGCCGGTGGTTTCAGTGATGATTGATGGAAGGTACTACTCACCCATATCGTCGACACGAGCTTCCGGGATAGTGCCATTTTGAACGTAGGCGGTTAGGTTTCCGCCAAAGTAAGAGTCACCAGAAAAAGCTGTTATGTCTCCCGGCATCGTCATCTAAAGGCGAACGGTCGGATGCGACTAGAAGGGGTAGAGACGGAGGCTTACATCCAAACCCGTAATGGCTGAGATGGTGGATTCAGTTGCTTGCCAGTCCGACATGATATCTGCTCGGGTAATCAGTGATTCATATATATCCCATACGACAAGAATAAACTTACACCCTTGGAACCCATACTCCCGTTTGATGATGTCGTTCATTACCTTGTCCGTTTCGCAAGCGTAAGTACCGTTCAACAAATCTACTCAAGTCAGGTTATGTCATTCGGGAAGAGCGAGAAAGGGGCGTACTATAGCTGCACATCATGCTCGTAACACCTGCCATGATGCTTCGTAGGAATGGATGAGAATATATCTCATGTTGAGTGCGATCATCAATCTCAGAACTTTCCTGCGTCCGACGATATTCTTGTTCGCTATTCCAGCCAATGATGAGAACCAACAACCATGTCATCACGTCCATCACTCACTTGCCAACAAGGTGCTTCGCACAAGCTTGAACACCCGCTTCCTGCATACCTAGAATAGTCTCATATGCAGCTTCCCCAGTCAGGAAAGGATCAGCGCCAAATCCTTCCCAGTTCCTTCCAGCTTCCGCTATCCGCCCCATATTCATCATGGGCCCCAAAGCGACATTGATGCCTTTTCCTACGTATTCGCGACCTAGGAAGAGCCCACGAAGCCGAATCAGGCGTCGGTTGAAGCTATTGGGAGAATTAAATCGATATTGTATCCATGAAGCATACGTACGTCGCAGCTGCATTTATGCCAGTCGGGAAAGCAGTCACAAAGTCAAGGAAGCGAACACCCAATGGAGAATCATATAAGCAAAGACCGGGAAAGCCTTTTCCTTCTATGGCCGGTGTGTTGCCCTACCACGAAACTGTCAATGGAAAACGACAACTCGGAAAAACACTTACCACACATCGGCCCAAGTTTCCCAGGCCAATTCCAGTCGTGACGTTGACCTTTTCTTCAAGCGATAAGGTAGCGACCTTGTGAAAGTGCACGAGTCAGTGACGATAATAAAACACTATGACAGTACTAACCATCGCTTTGGCCTTGTTATAGGCTGCAGTCCACGCCGATGAAAAGTCGGGGACCTTGTTGGATCCAGCTTCAGGTGGAGATTGGGGATCACTTGGAACGCCACCAGTAGCCGCAGGAGACGGATACGGCGTGAACGTGTATGACATGATAGGCACCGTATTTCGCGTGGTGGTGGCCGCAGTGGACGGGGATGCGTCAATAGACGAAGAAAGTGCCGTTCTGACCGCGCCTGAAGAGACGTTGACCGACGAAGGTAACACAGAAGAAGCCAGAGACAACGACAGCGGCGCGCTCGACGTTGTAACAGCAGAAGACAACGCAGAGAACGAGGATGACTGCGGGGCCGAGGACAGCGTGCTCGACAGGTTCGACGGCGACTGCGCCAAGATGAACGGGAGGCATACCAACCACCCCAGTAGGCGTAGAGACATGATGAAAGAACGACGATATTCCTTCCCCACATGCGAGATTCTTAACATGGTTGTACTTGCTCTCGGGATCGCCGCGAGCGCGAGCGCGAGTGCGCATGCACTTCTTGGCTTACACTTGGGCGTGTACTTACGTTTAGGACATTCCAGCAAGACTCTAGAAACAAGCGTCGCGGCTCTAAGATGTCGCCTACCAGATGGAAAGCATCTCCTCCATCTGCATCCGCCGCTCATCGGCAGTCAGATGAGCACCGATGCGGCGCGGTGCATGAAAGTCAGTGCGCTATTTGTTAAGTCATGTGTGTTCTGAGGTTTAGTTTGCACCCGAAGAAGTAAATTCTACAGGCGCCCTGAAGAGTACTCCCGTCACAAGGACAGTCGCAGAGCATTTCGATGCAGAACGAAAAACGATAAATCACAAAGAACATACCGCATATATACATATTGTCGCATGAAGATACTCTAGAAATTCCACAAAGATAAGCCCGAGTAAAAGACAGGATATCGACGCCGAAAGACCATTAGACTGGAGGAAATAAGTAGCCGTCCCAATCAGCTAAAGTACCGAAGTAGCTGAACCAGTACTGATGAACAAGAAAGACTTACAATTGGCTCTGAGTCGCCGATAAAAGATCGCGCGGCATCATAGTCCCCAATCAACCAGATATACTGCGTGGCGGAGTTGTAGTAAAGATAGTTCGGAGTCGTGGCTGCAGAGGTTCAGCACAGCACATGCAAACAAAAGAGTAAAAGATTCACATCCATCCGAGTTGATCCACCCTTAAGTTCTCCAGTGCTGAGTCAATAGACCAGATCCACGGTTCGACTTGCAGACTCGCGGCGCCGAGCATGGTGGCGAGAAATAAAAACGCGTCGGCATCACGTGGCGTGAGTCGATCTCTTTATCTCGTGTTTTCATCATTCAAACAATTACTCCGACCTCGATGTTTCTTCTGTTAGAACGACTTGCCGCCACCTCTCTGGTTTCTACCGGATTAACGACTCAAATACTGGCCGACTCTCGTACACGCGTGAACGCCGCGTCGCTGGTCGGCCTTGGTGATATCAGCATAACCCTATACTTGTTTGTCGGTGCTCGGCAACGCCCTACAATGTAGCCGCCTTCTACGTAACCGGCCTGAAACAGCTTGACCGTGTCGCTAACTATACAACTGGCTATAGACCTCGTAATGTGATTGTATCTTTTGATCCTTTTGGGACATGATATTCGCGTTCCATCTTATACATGTCAGTCACCTCTTACGCACTGACTCTCACTACTTACAATATAAGAAAAAAAGTTCTCAATGGGATACGTACCTCCTCTCATGTCCTATGCAACCTCATGCTTCCATCTTTAATGTCTACCGCAATGGAAGGTGTACGTTACTTTGAAGCTGATGGACATCTTCCTTGCACTGCACGGCATCACCTGCGGCTATGTTCACGCAATTCTGTTTCATCGACTGACAGCCATCATGATTCCCTGACTCTATAAAAGAAGGCTGGTCTCTTTGCTTCTTGTTTTCACGCAAACGTAACCCTTTGAGACGATGACCTTATTTTTTATCCTTGCCCTCTTGGCCACCTTTCATGTCGGCCGGTCACTTCTCGTAGACTCGTTTACAGCGAGACAGACAGGCAAGAACTTGACTATTTTACCCTTGGGTGGTGCGTTCTACATGATTTCAGCTGCCTTCATTCTCATTCTTCATAGACTCGATTACCTTTGGTGTCGGAAGTACTGATGGTAATGGCTACCGTAACGACCTCCATGACCTCCTCGATGCCCGCTCCAACACAGTCAACATGGTTGGCTCTATCAAATCGGGTACCATGGTTGACAATGACAATGAAGGTCATAGTGGTTTCACCATCTCCCAAATCGCGACCAATGTTGGAGTAACATCGTCTCTGGCACTGCATCCCAATGTCGTGCTCCTCCACATCGGTACGAACGATATGAATCTAAATTCGGACGTCGGGAACGCGCCTGCTCGACTCGGCAGCCTCATCGACCAGATCTTCACAGCGAGCCCGGATGCTGTGCTCTTCGTTGCGCAGATCATCATGTCGACGTCGAGCACTACTCAGTCCCGCATTGTCGCTTACAATGCCGCGATTTCGGCTGTTCTGGCAGTACGGCAGCTTGCGGGAAAGAAGGTGCTGGTGGTGAATATGGGGAATCTTCTAACTGCGGGGGATATGGCGGATGCTTTGCATCCCAATGACCAAGGCTATGTCAAGATGGCAAACGCATGGTCGACGGCATTGCAGAATGCTAGTCATCTGGGCATCTTCTGAGTAGCATCATCGAGTTCCGAGGTAGCGGGTTGAGGTCCTCTCTATGTATTATTTATATTCAATTCCTCGTCACGGTCGCGAGAGCACATTCCATTCTGTTCTATTTCGTGAATGATAACCTATCACTACCTAAACTGTCAGTCGGATTATAACAGGTTCGAGAAGAATCCCGTCTACTTATTCCACCTTAAACGATCAGACATTGCCGTGTAACGCCAGGAAGCAGAATCAAGAGAAAGATGGGTGAGCTGGGACCAAGGAAAATGGTTGTAAGTAGGGCGGATAGAGAGCTGTATCCGAGTCACGGTTTTGCATTTGCAAGTTTTCAAGTTACAGGCAACGATGAATGCGCTGCCATCACTTAGACTTCCTCTGGTTGAAAGGCGGGTTCATAGTTTTACCATTGGCATCTGTGCCATTGGCTGGCGCCATCATGGTGCAAAGAGATAGTGACCGCGTTTCGATCGCGACTTATTCCGAATCGAGGCTTTCCTTTTCCAACCACCACTATCCTTCCACCCACCGCCACCTCTTTGCTATCATGTCTGCATCTTCATTGGTTCTCAAAGCGCAGAAGAAAGTATTAAGAAAATCTGTGACGACAACCTTGAAGATTCTATCCGCGTCCTCAATCGAAGAGCAATGTACGCGGCGTAGCCCGAGTCACATCTACATCTCACCAATATTGCTCAGCCAACGCCGTACGAGACCGAATCCTCGCTCTGCCCTCTTTCCATCAATGTAGGACTGTGAGCTGCTATCTAAGCATGCCCTCTGGAGAACTCGACACGTCGTCTCTCGTTAGAGAAATCCTCAATCTCGGTCAGTAGTGCTCAGTGCTCATGTGTAGTACTACTCCATTCTACGTTGTTACTGATGCCATGTTACTAGGCAAGCACCTCTACGTGCCTAAAATTGACGCTTCTTCATCCGGGAAAGCAAAATGAATCTCCTCAGGATACACGACCACGCTGATTTGGACGCCATCCCCAAGGGACTGTGGGGTATCCCAGATCCTTCCGATACGTGGATGGTGCCCCAAGGCAGAACGGTATGGTTTGATATCTAAACCAAGGAGCCAGATCTCTGACACGTATAAGCTCTGGAGGAGGACTTGGATCTTATATTGGTGCCAGGTCAAAGCTACGCACTTGCGCCCGAGCAGGAGGCTGAAGCTCTGTAGGTGTGGCCTTTGATCGTTCCGCTCCCGATTAGGGCATGGGAAAGGATATTATGATCGTTTCATTGCTTCTTACACTGCGTCTGGGCGGCCAAAACCTCTCCTCGGTATGTTCCTCCGACTAATCGTCAGCATTTCTTTGACTACTGGCCACGTATGAACAGTTGCACTGTCGTTTGCCGAGAGCAGCTTCTCGGCGTGAACGAGGTTCCGGTCGGAGAGACTGACTGGAAGATGGATGCAATAGTGACCCAGATACAATCATCGATTCATAAAGCAAGCAAGAGATTTCAGACGTTCAACCGTCGGCCCGTAGTGGCGTTCACATTTTGGGATGCCTGTATAACATGAGTTTATTGTAGTCATGGCGTATGGAATAGTAGGGTGAACCAGGAACCTTGAGCCTTCTTGTCGCAACTATGTGCGCGCCACCTTCGTTTGAAATATTATAATATTCACGCCCGCAAGGGAGGACTCTAGATTACTATGTGACATACGTATACGTATCGATAAGAATATATGAATAATCAGCTCTATAAAATACTAGCAGTGAAGAAGGTCTATGGTGGTGATTAGGAAGGACGAGGTAGAGTAGTCGGCGATTCTTTGCCATTATTAGTTGGTACCAGACCGTGCGATAAGGTGACTGATACGTCACAGTCGGTCGTTAGTGTATTCGTGAATGCATTCGCGCATTCAACGAGGTCCCATAGAGGACTGCACCTCGACTGTTATAGGAGAAGAGCGAACGTACCAATAAACGGAGCACCCGGAGCCAAGGCGGTCATCACCCGGATGATAGCGTTCAGCAGTGCTATGGGCTCTTCCTGGGGCGAGTTCGATATCTCCCTCAAGAGGAATTGGCATGCGCGCCCCAGACAACCTGCCAGCTCCTGATATACAATCTCACGAACAGCAGTCACCACGCGCGGGCGCGAAGTCGGGTTGCCGAGACGACGGGCATATGCAGCGCGAGGACGCGCAGCTTGTGCCAACGAATGCACGAAGACGCCAGCCGATGGAGAAGGCATCGCGTTGACGGCTGGCAGTTCTGAATGAACTTTTCGAGTACGGCGGAAAACGAGTTGAACTGAGAGACAAAACGACTAGCGTCTCGCTGTGGGGTCTCTACGAAGAAAACGCGTCACGCAATCAAATCGAAGAAGAAAGAACTAGCTCTTACGCGAATGGTATTGCTTCCCATTCGGCCGGCTTGCTCGAAGAGCAGCGATACCTTGACCTCGAACCACAGGAGAGAGTTTCCGTAATCCGAGTCGCCAGCAAGGAACTTCTGGATAGTGTACGTGGTCGCGGAGGCAAGTGAGAAATCTAACTTCCCGTCAGTTCAACCTCTCAAGACAAAGGCCTCCCACATCAGCATATTTCATCATCTCCAATGGCCAAGGCGCGTCAATTCGCGACCCCTCCATATGGAGTGAAAAGTTCGACGCGATCCATCCGCCGTCCAGCAATTGTTCAACATGAACACCGTCCACATGCCGTTGATCCTCTCACCCTCGGCAACGAAGTCGTTGCTCGTCGGATTGAACTTGTGGAGCTCGAGCTGAGCACCAGGGCCGCCGCTGCACTGGTATGATACTTTACCCTCCAGGATCTTGCCAGCCCGGAAAAGTACTGCGCAACGAGCACTTCGGCTTGGATGTACTGGATGATGCCGTACGGATGAGAAACCGAACTGGCTAAGCCTTGGGCAGTGTT
>JADNRX010001241.1:0-12241 GCA_015501595.1 Hymenopellis radicata | reverse complement strand
AAGTCTTTGAATCTCCTTCGGTGAGTTTCGACTAATGATTTGTCCATAAAGAACAACTACAGGAACTTGCGCTGACCGGTGCTTCATACAAAGGCCTATTTTTCGCTTGCAGCTCGGAACGATCTACAGCACACGTACCCGGTATTCTCGCGGTTCCTTCGTTGACAATCTTCCTGGACTTTCTGATAATCTTCTCTAGCTAGCGTAAGTATAGCTCGGCGTACCTCTCTCTCCTCGACGCTTGCGACGCACCTCCTATCGGTCGCTTCAAATTTGCTTCCGCCGCTGTGTTCTCTCCTGGTGCCTATGACCGACGTCACCTGCTTTTCCTCCAGGAACGAACGGTTCCCTGTTGTTCATCGTTAAAGTTCAGAGTTCTTTTCCTTCACCTCGAAGGAGATCTTCTGGCCACTGGGACCCACAGCAGGGTTAACGTTCGTCTTCTTGATATTCGCCTTGTTCTCTCTGTAAGCCTCCGTACGTATAGCAATCATCGCTCAACATCAACCTCGTTCTTGCTAAAAGCTTCCGGAGACTCAGAATACGGAACGTAGGCCGACATGCGTAGCTCTATTTGTCGCCGGCGAATCAGAAACGACTTTCGCCGCAAGCTTGGCTCAGGTCCAGTCATTTTATCTTTACACCCGTGGGCTGTATATCACACTGAGGGTTCGGCATTCAGAGGTGCATCCCCGGAATCGGCTGTGTAGCGAGCGACGTCCGCTGACCTATGTACATAGGCTCTGAAACGAGCGGTCTACATCCGCCATTCAGGCAAAGTGGGGTTGTTACGCGGCGTAGGTCCACGGACATACGCCTCGTGATGCTTATAGCTTCAAGGACGTACGCCACCAGTGCCATATCCCGCGTCGGAGGCTAACCTATGGGCATGTTCGTAGTTGCTGGTGAGTAGAAACTGTGCGCGATGACATACATTGAATCATTCCGCTGCTACTAGTGCTTGTCTTGTCCCTCATCATGATATCTCGTACTTAGCTCGCACTCGGACCTGAACTCGAATAGCATCGCCATCGTAAGCCATTCCGGTCGATTGATAGCACACTTTCTTTACATCCATCTAATCACACGTTCGTTGAACAGATATCTATCAAGCCCCCGTGGAAGCAATCTTCTTTGTTAATCATACAATCGGATTGTGGCGTCATCCCTGCAGCGCCTAGCCAGCGTCCAGTCATGTTATGTTGATGACAAAAAACCGACGCGTCGTTGGACTGCAGTTGTCATTGATGACCCCAACTTGCAAGTCAGCCACCGTCATCAGCACCGGGATGTGCTAGCTCCGATCCGTTTTGAGCTAGCGCTCTCCCGACCCTTCCCCACCCGGGAGCGCGCGCCCACAAAAACCAATTGTCAGTACTGCATCGGGAAACTCTGGTCCAACACGCTGGTCTGTCGGTCATATTGCGCGTAGAAAGTTGATATGGCGCGCTTTGCCCCTCAGCTAGTCCATAAACTAACCACATTACATGAAATACACCATGAAAAGATGACTTTCTTTCCGATTCTTATCAAACACATGTCAGCTCGTTCGGCGACATGGCTGCAAGAGCACCGGGGAAGTGGAGTTCGAATTCGTCCTGGACTTGGCCACAATCCAGGGAGAGCCGGGGAGATAAAGCGGTTCTCGTCATATCTCATGTAAAAAGTGCGCCACATTACGATATCTTACCGACCTTCCGCTCTTGAGTCTGGAGTCGCGCTCAGAGGAATTCACCGCCTGTCAATATCCCAAATTCCGCCTGTAACGGCCGATTGCAACGAAGTAGACAGCGGGGCAACGTGTATTTTTTGCGTGGTCCGTGACAAGGCTGCAGAGCACGTAGCACGGCGCCATGAGGTGAGTGCTGCATATGCTCGGACCCTTTACAGTTACAACGACGCGATCGGTAATTGCATTAGACCCTGCGAATCGCCGCCAAAAGGCTGTCAGACCAGAACTGAGGGAACTGTGGGCATTTCGGACGTTGCTCCAATTGAAAGTGCAAGGAAGTGGTACTAGAAAATAGTAATACCGCAACATGATTGAGATGGAGGGCAATTAAGTGGATCCAATATGATCCCGCCGTGTAGGCCGTCGTCGTCATGTTTCATGTAAATCCCGCATCGCGTTGGAGACTTGGAGTGCAATGAGTAAGAGACGGAGGGCGCCGTGATGGAGCCACATAGTCGTTGGTGACTCTTTTTGGAAAATCATGTGGGGCGGGAGCAGAAAATCAGAGGCTTTTTTGTCGGCAGAGAAAGTAAAGAGGCGGCTTAGGAGTCACGTCAGGAACCGAAACGGAAGTGCGCACCGACCGATTGACTTGGGGAAGCATGGCAACAGCCCTGCAGAGAGGTACATAACTGCGATGACGTCGGACAAAGGACGAGGACGAGGACAATGGAGAGAGAGAACAAAGCAGTGATGGGTGATAGGCGAACTCGAGAAGAGGGAAGATGAAAGAGCATTGTTCGGAAGCAAATCTAGATGGCAAAACGGTGAGGAGGAAGCCTTAGCCAGTCGAGTATTTTTTTGAGCAAAACATACGACCGCGGCTGTTTGAATTTCCATCGCGCAAGGTCCGAGTCTAGTCACACAGAGCCGACGCGCTCCGCGTTTGTGTTTCCCAGGCGTAAATGAACGCGATCTACCCTGTATAGGAGGCTCCGTGCGGAGTAGAACGCGAGTCTGTTGATTCAAAGCGTTCAATTGTTCTTCCCTGGGCACGATCCGATAAGGCGCGAGAGTGCTTGATTGGGAGTAATTGCCTGTCATGCATGACGCAGACAGGGAAGAACAATGGGGCTTTCAATCCATACCATCGAACTGTATAATTCTTTGGAGTGATCGTCATGGCCAAAATGTATATGGGTTGGCACGGGAAGCGATTTGGATTCTAGCGGGCTCGGGAAGATGCGCAGAGTAGCGTATTATTCGGAGTCGAAGAGCGTTTTGGCAGACAGGTGGTACTGTAAGGTAATAATTGGAGAGGAGGCGCGCAATTAAGAGTAAAGACAATTAAAGGTGTACGTACAAGATTGACATGACGACGTTCAATCATCGAGGCACCCACGGAAGAAAACGGTTGATGTGACTACCAGCGTGGCGAGAGAATTTCGTACTGCGATGGGAGCTGAGGTATACTCTGATGCATAATGGGTATGGAGGCCATCATACCTAGGTGGCCGTGGAACGAAGCGCACAGCAACATCATTCTGCGACGTGCGTAAGTCTCCAAGGAAACTTGACACAATCAACCTGACAATTGGGATGCCCTGTTTAGGAAAGTATGGCGTTAGTGTGACGTGGCGCCAAATGGGGAAGAAGGCCGAAAACCGTGGATCTCGATCCAGTTTTTAGAGGCACCCTGGCCCTGCAGTCACAAAACATGAGGCCAACCGGTATATAACCGACGAGGCCTAAGCTGACCAGAGCAAGGCTTTCCGCCACACCCCTCTATATCGTCGTCGTCGTCTTCGACAGCGCCAAGCATCACCATGTTCCGCACAGGCTCACCCTATTCGCCGTTCTTCACGTCGGGCTTCTTGCTCTCCCAATCCGACTATGCAGAGGACCTCAGGTCTTTTCTTTCATTCGACCATGCCGAGTCTTTACCACCGTACGTGCTCATTGTTTACAAGCCTTCAAAGTCTAACGATATGTATACAGGGCACTACCAGACTCGCCACGATTCCTTCCATCTCCCAAACCAGCTCCCAGCACCGTTCTGCCGTCCCCTCCCGCCATCGCGAGGACACCCAGTTCGGCTTCGACCCGCTACCGTCGCCTGAATCGCTCTGATGCCCTCGCCCGGCTCGAGGGAAAGGGCAAACGGCCCGTCCTGGCGACGATCAGCCAAAACTTTATGAGCATGACGGACGACGAAGGCGATGATGAGATGTCGAGCGACGAGTCGTCCGATGATGATGAGTCCTTCATCGAATTGCCACCATCCATTCGCCGCCAGCACGCATACTCCCAGTCGTCTCCCACCGTCCCTCACCAACACGTCCACATCATTCTTCTCCACAAAGTCACGCTCCATCTCGTCTCGATCAAAACATGCATCGCTGCAGCCGCTTCAATCGTTCATGGACCTCAAAGACGAGGACTCGTGGCGATGGCGCAGCTTCATTGAAATATCAGTCGCCTAATTCTCATCCTCATCCTCCTCCATGCACCACCTTTGACTTGCACGGCGCTTATATATTTTTCTGCGTCCCCACCCCCACTCCCTGTCCTCAGTTCGCTTCGCTTTCATTATGCTATAGTAGTTATACTCCCTCGTTTTTATATATTAGAAACTTAATCATACTTCTCTCGTTTAGCCTCTGTACCACTTGTACCACACACACCCGAACTTTCCATTTGTACGATACAACTCCGCACACAAATACAATTGAATGAATGTTGTCGCCATTTTGCTTTACTTTGTTCGGATTCCGCTGAGTTGAATGAACCACCGCCACTTTGATATCTTTGCAGGCTCAAAACAATAGCGCCACCCAGCCGCACTATTGTCTTCGCGGACCATCGACCTTCTCTCGACTCGGGCCCAATAGAGACGAAGCACCAGTCGAATGAGGAAACACCTCCCCAGCAAAAGGGATCCGACGTATTTTCGTCTTCGAGTTTTCCTGATGGCAACGGCACTGCGGTCTCGTCTCTCCATCTGATTCACGCGTCCAGTTTACCCTATTGTCAGTGTGGATCGCCTTCATAACGCCTATTGTCCTAATGATCCTTCGCATGCACACACGATTTTCGGGGACAAAAAACCAAAGCCGTTCCTCGTGTCAGAGCACGCACATAATCTGCCACGCCGCAGACGTGTGTTCCATTCCATGTGTCCAAAGTCACAGTGTTCTCGGTGACAGTGCGCGCGCAGATGATTATTACCCTTTTCTCCATGTACGGCAGCCCCAACTAACTGTTGTAATCTGTAACATGTTCCATTCTAAAGATGTTTACTTTCAACGATATCTGCCTCTTTTGAGCTCCCGCGTCGGACCACGTTACTCGGCCCTCGGGAATGAACATGCACAAACCGAAGTTTTGCCCCCCCTCCACCCCATTCGCATGCTCGACTAGAGACGCGGGGAACTATCAGATCGTGGCGAAGTTCTCAAGCCGTCGAAACCCGGTCCAAGGGCGAACTGAACAACAAACAGCAAAAAAGACCAAAGAGGGTGATTTCGTTCCCGCACCAGCTGATAGTGATTTAGTGATATCGATGCGCCGGCCTAGGCGAGATTACTACTACCACAGCTTCCGGCGCGCAGCCTTTCTCGTCTTCTCCATCGCCGGCCCAGAACTCGAACTCGAACTGGTGGACTCGGAAGTTGATCATATGAGCCCACCGTGTACATGTCGAGCCTGCGACGTTTGGACACGGCCGTCGTGTGAAGTCCAGATAGGCACAAGAAGGTATGGTGGGGAAATAGGCGGCCTCCTCGTGGACCGAGCTTTCGGGAAGAGCTCGCCACCACTGTCTTGGGTGTGAATGGCTCTCAAGGGTGTGTGGACGCGGGTACTAAGAAGACGCACGTACATTGTCATATGCATGTTGCCTGCTATATGGCCACAAACACGAAGGCACCCTCGTTCTCGAGTCTGGAACTCCTGTATTAATGCGGCTTGTTAAAGTCTTTCAATTGGGTATCAAGCATAGATAGTTACCAGCTCCAGACAGGAATAATCATTGACGTGCAGCGCTAAATCAGCGCGCTTACTCCCGAACGACCAACTCACTCGATGTTGTTCGTCTCCCCATCTTGTATGTCATTGATTGATAACCCAACACATCAGAAGAGACTAGAGCAAAGATCCCGTCTTCAAATGTCAGAAAAGCGGGTGGCCCCGTCTTCAACTGAATAGACTTCAACGAGTTTCATTGACCGACGATTTGCGGCTGGTCCTGATGCTTGAACAGCTGTTAAGATTACCCAAGTAACCCGAGTGTAAATGACCATCAGATTCAGAAGTTCTCGAGACGTTGAAACTCGGTCCAAAGTGGCGGTGAACAAAAAGGTTGACTTGTCGCGTAAATCCACAACTGCATCCCGCTTCGGCTGATTGCTCCGCCAATGCATTGTATAGGTCTAGAGATTAACGACATTGAAAGTATACTGTAACGAACAATTAGCGGGACGCCATGATTAGGTACCCCAAGAGCCATACTATACCAAATATAGATTACCATCTGCGCTTCGACAACACCTTCTGCAGCGCCGCCTTGACGATCCCAACAGCTTTCTCCGTCTCCTTCTTCGTGAGCCCAGAAGTCATCGTCAGACGGATACTCGGCCGCACTTCGACCATTTCCTGTCCCCTCAGACGCTGGGCCTTCGAAATCAAGACGCCCTGCGCTAAAGCCTCTTCCACTACGTCTTGAAGAATATTCTCCTCTGTCGCGATGTCCCAGTTCCACGCGCTAGCCTCCCTTGGAAGGATCGACGAGGGATTGGAAGGCTTGGTAGGATGATGCGCAGCGGCAGCCGGATGTAAACTGCTCGTCGAGGGTGTCTTGAGTTGAATATGTATCATGGGAGAAGCGGGATGCGATGGAATCGTGATGCCTTCTACTCTATCGAGGATAGAGCGAGCAGCACGCGTGTTATCGTGAAGTGATTCGAGGATAGAGGGGGAGGAACGTAGGATATTGATTCCCTCAGAGCCGCTCACGGCGAGAAGAGGCGGCATCGAGGCAGAAAAGACGAAGCCAGGACCGTTAATGCGCTGGTGCTCTACGACGAATTGGGTTCCGGCGCAGAAGCCACCTGCTGCACAGAGACCGATGGCGACTGAACCGATGAGCATGTCGACCTTGGATGCAGGCACGTTGTAGAGTTCGGTAAGTCCGCGTCCAGTACGACCGACAGTGCCAAAGGAAAAAGACTCGTCAAGAATGAGACGGTACTTGTACTTTGTCTTTAGTTCAATCTGAGGGTATGTGAGCATTGGTTAATCGCGTGTATGGAACGAAAGTCGTACCAATTTCGGCAAGTCCGCCATGGCGCCGTCCTTCTCAAAAATGCCTTCTGTAACGATGAAGCGACGAGTCAAGGGCGCACGACGCTTCTTGCGTTCCTTCTCGAGGGAAATAAGAACATCCTCGAGACTCTTCAAGTCGTTGTGATCAAACCAGCGAATTGTCGAACGGGAGATCTGCATGCCCTTCTGGATTGGGAAGGAGACACTACGGTCGGCCACAATAATATCTCCTCGTTTGCAGAAGGCAGGAATAACGGAAGTGATGGTGGAGAAGCCTTGAGAATATAGGATAGCCGCTTCTGTACCCAAAAAGTCGGCGATGTCCCGTTCCAAATCCAAGTGCGCGTCTACAAAAGTGATGAGTGAGGGAATAGGGTTGATGTCAATACACGAACCAACGGTGCCATAGAACCCAGCAGGACCACAGCTCCCAACGCCGTATTTTTTGAGGGCATCGATAGCTTTGTCCTTGATTACTTCGTTCCCAGCAAGATTGGTGAAATTAAGACTGGACAGATTGAGCACTGTCTTGCCCGTCGACGCCAGTTTGGGCTTGGGACCGCTCTGGCCAACAATAACGGGTGCAAAATTGAGCTCGGCCTCCTCCCGTTCAGTCAAAGGTTGTGCCAGCGGTTCCGGTACCCATTCATCCACGAGTTCGTCAACTTCCTAGCAATAGCCTGAGTCCTGAGGTTCTGAGGGCAGATAAAGCCGACGCACCTTGTCGGAAAACTCTATAAAGTTTTTGGCAGACCTCTCAGCGCGTGTTCGCGACTGAAGCAGAGTGCGAATGACCAGTGCGAAGAGGATGAGCTCGAGCAGTGTCCGACCGGGGTCATTTTGGTGTGAGCTTCGGACGTAGCGTTCAATAATCGCAGAGCCAGGCAACTTGTAGAACGTCCTTTCCATCGACGAGAGGCATTCTGCAACGAACGAAAAGACGGGTTCCAAGGGCGTATTGTACGTGCTCGTCATCGTAGTCTGCAACCTACAACGATCGACTTACTCGTGGTCGTGCTGTCTGCTCAAGAACATTTGCTACGAAAAAAAGAATAAACAACATCAACTGCAGTTCTACTCAGACTAGCTCTAGAGTCTAGTCAAGGCTCAAGCACAAGAGTTTAACCAGAACAGAACTATAATAAAAAAATTGACTGGTACGATCATGGACGCAGGGCCTGACCGGGAATTGAACCCGGGACCTCCTCGAGAAGTGTACACAGATACCCTAACAAGGAATCATACTACTAGACCATCAGGCCATGGAATCTACATGTCCACCTCAACACCAGGCGTGACATGGCGTTACTGTCTTCAGGTCACTTGTCAGCCTTCTGCGCGACGGGAAACACTCTCAGGAAGATTCGAATCTACTGGTTTGCGACTTTCTATCAGCATATATGGGGTGTGACGCAAACCGCACCTGTTGTGCGTGCTTCGTTCGCGCATCACTTGGAAGGCGATCGAATTGACCCCTCCGTTGTCTTCAGCCGTTCGCCGAGTGTCCAGTAAGGCACAGTCGGGAAAGGTTGCTGTAGTTAAAACTACTGCCCCCCAGCGTGTTCCGCGAGGTTGTAACACCGTTCCTGAAATTCGACTGGTTCCAATAAGCAGCCATCTGGGCTATAGGGAAACGCCACATCGCGATTTTGTAGTCTGATGCATGAAGTATTTTAAATTAGCTCGAATACACGCGTAAAAAGCGCGTACCTGACCCTCAGAGGTCCGAGATCATATGTAGAGCAAGAATCTCTCTTCGGCTTGCTTCGCAAGTTACTGGGTTGTTCGGAGCGTTCTTTCTTCTCGCAGAGCGTTATTAAGTCGGCAATTGATACCAGATTGGCATCCTCACTAGAAGACCGAGTACGCCCGGGGTATGCCGGGTTACCTTTTTCTGGATCACGCGTCTTGCCTGAGTTTGGTCACTGCCAGTCAACGTTGGTCGCTGAGGTCGAAATGCATAACAGGGTTATGTATATGCCCCTTATGTACTGCCACCACTTCGTGGAGAACCTCGCTCTAGCGTCGGTACCTCCTTACTGGCGATTGGACTCCGCCAAATATGTTGAGCTTGTTCAGTAAATGATATCGCCAGTTTTGAATTGATGCATATGCAGCCACGATGCAAAGCCCCATGAGCTTTCAGCGAGGCTTCATGCCTATCATAGCGCCCTTTCTGATTTTCGGATGTCCTCAAACTCAGCCTGGTGACGAGGGGGCCCGCGAAGTTGATTATTCCTACTTCAAGTACCTTTCCAGCTACGGCAATGCTACTTATATCTTACTCTTTATAGTTTGATCTCTGGCCTTCATCGTCGGCCATCCAAATCTCATCACCGACTTGATGATATTCGGTCGAGTCCAATGATCCCGACGATGTAATCAGCATGTTCTCTCTTTTGCAGCGATTGCTTGGCGATTGCCCATCTCCCTGATTCTCCTCAATAGCGCTCTGCGACTCTGCACGGTACACGGCTATTCAAACTGGAGCGAAATGTGGCGGCCATCATGAAAACTTGCGATCGGCAGAAAAACGATCACTCCTGATTAGCTCGGTCGACAAGCAAAAACGTAGAAGTATAATGACGCCCCACGTGTCAATCTCACTACGGAAAGAAGCAAACAAAAGTAGGGCTCCCAACTCGGTCGCATCTGGCTGTCATGCCTCTTAAAGAGCGTGACCCCACTTCTTGCTCATCGCGCCTCTTCATTGACATCCACCATGTCAGACTATATCTCTCCCTCAGGCCACTATCCATCCGGCAATTTTCACCTCCAGTCGGTTTACTCCCTCCCTTGGCCTCGTGGATCAGTACGCGCCGACTTGGGATGATGATCCACCGCCACCTATACCGACAGCGGCCAATACGGTTTGGGAGCCGCTATTTACGATCGAACTGGTCCTATACTTCACACCTACCATCTCCACCACCAGCGTCTACCATAATCCGAAGCCTCGATATCCTGCCCAGGTCAGTAATATTACTCTATCGCGAAGCCTTGCCACTGATTACTCAGGCTTTGCCGTATGCGGAGTCCTCAAATACACTGACGGTATTACTACAAGCAGTCCATGCTACAATGATGGCTCCTCATGGCGCGCCGTCGAAAGTCGACAAGTCATATGTGAGGTCTTCGATGCTGTTTCGCGAAGATCGTTGATATGAATCTTGCACCGCAGACTGCTCCTCGTCACGAGCTCTATCCTGTTCCTCGCAGCCTCATACACGACTATCAAGATGAGTACAACACTCAACGCGTGCTCCCTACATCGACAATTCTCCTCGCGATCGCGCCATTCGTCCACCATCTTCCCCTTTTACCGAGTTCACTCCACGCATCTCGCAGATGTCGCACGGGTCGCCTCCGCAGTCTGCTGTGGATTTGCACCGCGTATCTCCTGGGCTGCCATTCCAGGAGCCGTCGCCGCCCCACTCACTCTCTCACCACGGCGTCGAGTCTCCCACATCCGAGAAGGTTCCCAACCTCGCCTGTTTCTTCTGTCGAAGTCGTAAAATTGCATGCGGACGCCCCATGGATGGAGGACCTTGCAAGTATGTCGAAACTTTTAATCTCAAACTTGACAGCTGACCCGAAGGCTTTAGTCAATGCACTAAAAGAGGCAACAAGTGTGTCTATCCCATCGGCTCCAGGAGAGGTCAACATAAACGAGGCACTCCGTTGCCGAAAAAGCAAAACAACGTCGGGCACATGGGTTTGAATGTTGGTTTTGGATTTTGATGATGTTCCTCTCGCTGTATTACTACCTACCTACATATCCCGTGTATTCTTGACGCCGCTATACATCGTTTCTTGCCAGTGACCATCTCTCAGGTACGACGCGAGGCTTCCGACGCAAGTTACCGGGACCGACCTTGAATGGCGGTCTGTAAATATGTTCCCGGATCGTCGACGCTTGAGAGCCAAGAAGTCGAAGGCTGCGGGGAATGCCGCAGAAGTACATAACATGCCTTCGACTGGGGTCTCTAGAATCGGATGTGGCGCATACACAACGGCTATCCCGTAAGTAGGCTTGCGTGATACTCCCTCAATATATACGCGAATGCTCGCCACTGGAGACTTGTACTTTGAAGCAGCCGCGTCGATATGGCGTCGCAAGCGTCTTATGCTTAATTTTCAATCAGCGTTGGCAAGCGAGGAATTTAAGCGGACAGTATCCGAGTTCCGGGCTAGACAGTCACACTGTCGAAAGTAACTCTTTTTTTTTTTTTTCAGTTGCCGGCAATCAGCTTGGCGACAAACAAGATGCATTCTTGGGCCCTTCTACCCGAGCGGCGAGCCCGAACGATCGTACGGGAGAAAGCAGGGTATGCGACAAGAAATTGTCTAAACGCCACATCATGCCGAAATGACACTTTGAATCAAAAGGGAAGTTGTTCGCCTTCGGAAACAGCCCGACGTTGAGCACCTTCGTAGATAGACCCCGTCGAATGAACTTACGAGATGACTGCAGATTTCTTAAATGAAGTACATTTTATTCAAACACAAAATAACCAAGAAATAAGTACAACAACTGCAACTACCAGAAAGAAAGAGTGAAGAGGAGAGCTTGACATAGAGGGTGATAAAAACATAAGTCAAGGGAAGGCATAGGCATAGGGGAGGTGGTTGCAGTGTAGGGTGGTGTTACATTTACATTTGACTGCTTCTCAACACGATATACAAGAATCGAACGCAATAATAAGTCATCGCAAAATGATGTGCAAGAGGACGCGACTCAGATCTAAGTAACAACGGTCATTAAACAAATCCCAGACAAAGAGCATCGGCACATACCATATATCCCAGTTCACTGCTCCCGGCAATCTCCATCTCGCGGTAGTTGATGGATTGGTGCAGAATATACGACGTGCCCATGCTTTCGCGCGTAGCATCGTCGAGATCGAGGTCATCTTCGACAATAGCATTGGCGAAGACGCCCGAGAACGACTTGGCGCGCTTCAACTCGTTCGAGGGCGCGAACGCGTCGTACGACTCGGCGATGGTCATGGCCTTCGACTTTGACCACTTCCTAGGCATGGCGCCCCGAAGGATGGAGCCGCCCGCCGAGGCGTTCTTGGGCGTGTCCTCCTTCGCCTTCTCCGCAACACGCGGCGTGGCGGGAGCAATGTGCATGATCCCGACGTCCTTCTTGCGAATGCGGAGCACTACACCCGCGTTATGCATAGCCTTGCGGAAGCGGAACGGGGGCGGCCTACGCTGATAGGCATATCACCCGCGATTCGG
>JADNRX010001240.1:0-12253 GCA_015501595.1 Hymenopellis radicata | reverse complement strand
ACACCTTATATACCTCTCCAGAGTCCAGACTCTTTGTCACTCGTGCCACGGCGTCCGACCGCCGAATCGGACTTGCTGATGACAACGGACTTGGCACCCCGAACTGCGCCACACTTCGTCCCTCCGTTATCCATATCCCTACCACCATTCAACAGCTAGGATTTGTAGCTTTCGAACCATATAAATAATGTCTTATAGCGCTGCCCGAATCCTCAAGAAAAAGCTCACAGAAAATCCGACCTCCGTAACTGCAATATTGCAAGAGTCTGGGCGCGTACCTTGCTATTCTGGAAACACAGGTGCAGTCACCTTGTTCAAGCTTGAATTCCCCCACTTATGGGTGTCAATCGATTCGGAAAATCAAGCTCTGTTCGAAGAATGAATGGATATTAACATTCAGAATGTCCTGCAAGATAGAATCAATGTGCGACAGGCGGGCAGGGTCTTACGAAGCCCAGTCTCCATCCCTGACACGCGAAATATTGCCGTGTTTGGTTACACACGGGATTCCCGTCAATTTCTGTTTTCCCGTGACTACCACACCGCTTTGTCAAGAACGACTCCAACACTTACCTTCCCGCTTGTCTGCTGAAATTCATCGCGTCGAGTGTTCGCCGCCAACGGTAAGCTTCAGCCTCGCCCAGAAGAGGTTCTCAGACTAAGATTCGCAGAAGACAGACTCAATTCGTCCAGAACCGACCTTGGTTTCTGAGGGAAGGTTACGCGACAAGTGAGGGTCATCGTGAGGGAACACCAAAGTTTTTATCCATTGCACGCTGAGTTGAAGACGTCGTCAACACAAGGTCGACACCAATTTTTCCAGAACCGGATTTGGATTTGGAGGTGCGCAGAACGGCGGGATTGTCGTTAGACAGCACTGATATTCCAGGGCGCAGTCAGGCCAAAGACACCAGTCACCCGCTGAAGTTCTATCCAGTTGGCAGAGTTCGTCGTCCAGGTCAAGACAGCCGAGACCACTCAATTCGTCCAGATTCGAGTTTAGAATTTTCAAGGATTCAGAGAGCGTTGAAGGCGAAAGGTGTGTGTCTTGCTCGGGTACACGTTTACAGCTGACTCGTAGAAAGGGACCGTAACCAAGGAGACGAGCGCAACACGCAGGGAAGGATCAGATTTGACGCGACGTGACATGGACATGGCGGGAGTAAACAAGCCAGACGTCGATCATATCAAGTCCGAAAGGGGCAGGTCAACGTTCTCCTCCTGCCATCATCTCCGTCAAGTTCAAAATCGACACGTTCTATGGCGGGGCTGTGACTCAATCCTCCTGATCCTTCGAGTTACAACTTCTGTAATCGCGCAGGAACGATTTGGCGGGATTCAGAAGGCGTGGGTGCCCTCGCCGGGCAGGCTTTTGACTTTGGGAAAAAGTGCGTTGTGTTTATGGTTTTTCCGCTTGCGTTTGATGCAGTTTCCAAGCTGTATTTTCACCATTTCTATGCGCAGTTGGTGCCTTCACGGCGTGGAATACTTCGGAAAGTATTGCCTGATGCGCCTCCTTCAAAATCGCGTTCGGAATGGCAGGTCATCGCCCCTGGAAACGGAATGTTGAGAAATGACGGCGTGTGTCGTCCTCGCCGGACCGGCTTTTTTCTAGGGAAAAAGGTGTGTACGTTTCCTTTAATTTGAGCCATTTCTAACCCTTGCTCGATCAGATCCCACATCGATATATGGACGGCTCGGCCTCAATTCCGCTTGGAATATGGATGTTACGATTTCTGGGGGAAATGGAGAGGCGTCTGCACCGCCGTGCGATGCGACATGGGCGGGCTGACTTCGAGAAGTTCGCTTCTGGACACGGGATCATGTTGTCCTACCAGCGTGGGGTGGCCTCGCCGGCCAGGCTTTTGGGTTCGGGACAATTGGTGAGTATTCTGCCTTTATTTCGGATTCAAATCTGAGATTTTCTTCATTAGATTTGCCCTCATTTCGGTGTCATAGTGCTCGGTTTCTCGCCTGAATTAATCCAGGAAACACGTCGGCCGCTTCGCGGCCTTCTAGACTCGCCTTCGCGCCACCTTCAGGCTCTAGTTTGGGAACTTGGGGACGTGATATCTTGGCGGCGTCTGTTCTCCTCGCCGGAGGGGCTTGAGTTTCCAGAAAGTGGTACGTTTGAATCGTATTATTTTGGGTTCAAAACCCTGATGGCAGTGACAGCTGAGCCTCCAGGACCGTTTTGGACTTGCGACGACACTATTCGGTACGTATATCTCCTTACTTGTCCCTTCTTCTCTCACATTTTATCCCCAGACCGCGCCCTCACAGCAACACGGCTGAAACATCACGTCCGATTCGCGCAGAACATCTCACACTGCAAATTCGACGCGGACTCGTTCAATTCAAGGTTCGACTCCTCCAGGGTAAACAACGCCGTTGATCGCGATGTGGATCTGGCTGCATTCGAATTTATTAACCACTTGGCGCAACGAAATAGTACGTTACCTCTATTATCCCCGAATTCCTGTACTAACGGCTTAGGTTTTACGCAGGTAGTTATTACGGCCACAGTGAGCAGCGGCGCTTCCGCCGCTGCGCTCGCATGCGCGCTGCTCACTGCTCAAATACGGACGGTTTCAAGGACAATAGCGCCACACTTGGAATATTCGCCGGATGACTTGGGCGACGTTAGGATGGAGAATACCGGAATCGAGAGCGGCGTCGACTATCCCCGTGGACACACATTTCTCCTCTGCTGGACTCGTCGTCGCGAGGGAATTTCAACACGGAACTGGGAGGCTATACCTTTCTTTGCCTACGAGCCGAGGCTTGGAGCAGGCCATGGCGGATAAACCTTGTCGATCTGGATCTTTCGCCCTTCGGCTTTATGGACGAATGCGGCCACGGCGACGGCGAACTTGTGTGCTGGGTACGTTATTTTCGTATCCCTATTTTCTTGCACTTACGGCTTTTATTAGCAGCTCAGGATACACGGCAGCAGTGAGCAGCGGCGCTGCCGCCGCTGCGCTCGCGTTGCGAGCTACTCACTGCTGCGATTAGAAACGACGTGCGCGAACATAGCGCCACACTCGGGATATTTGTTGAAGGACGTGGACGACGTCGGTATGGACCATGCTGGGAGCGATAGTGGCCTCGACTATGCCCATGATGCCGTCGCTGTCGCATCTACGCACAGGATCAGGATATTCCACGACGAGGGCATCAGGTTCGTCAGTCCGTTATTGCTTGATCGTCTTTGATGTTGATCAATTTCATAGCTCGAATTGGCGGCGACGGCGTCGCCATCTCGGCTCCCTGCTTCTCGTTGTTCTGGACTTCAGATTTACATGTTGGGTCATCTCTTGGCGCGAGTTTGAGGCGGTTGAAGGTCCGGCTGTCGAAATGACGGTACAAATAGCGTCGTTACGAAATTCTTGTCGTAGGATATGTCTGAAATATGATCTGATTGCCCCAAATTCTTAACGCGCGAACTGAGAAATGTGTTTGAATTATGTTACCGTACCCTTCAAAAATTGTTACTAGACGTGTTACCAAAATACATATCTTGAGATATCATGCGTTGGAGACACTTGAGAAGACCAAAATGGTCTATAGAGTACAGTACATGATCCTACTAAAACATGGTAATGACCCAAAGTCGGAGAAATAGACGGACTTACGGATATACCACTTGATGACATTTACGACGATGTGAGTAGACCCGAAACCTTCAAACTCGACTTCTTGAAAACTTCACCCAGGGGCATCCCAGAAACCAGTGCGATCGATGCTATGAACCCTGGATATGATGTCCGTGGTGTCGCCAGAGGGATGATACGTATTCTCCACGGGATATTCCCTCCGCACGTCTAGCGGGTCAGCCGAGTTGGGCGGGCGTTCTAGACGTCGTACGCTCTCGGAATTGACGGGAAATATCGCGTTTGAAGGTTGACATCTAGATCAGGTAACGCCAAGTGATCGGAACCCCTTGGACTTGGACCACGACGTGTGTTCATCAAGACACGCTTACACCTGCTCGTCCTCGTGCTTTCCTGTCCTCCCGCAACTCTAGGCTACTTGCTTTTACTTGGATATTACTGCTTTGGCTTACGTAACTCAAATTCCGACAGTCGGCGGAGGTCTCAACGCGTTTCAAACCCGACTTTTCGCGTCAAAGCGCCAGCGAGGCCTCTCGGACCCTGACTATCGATGACACGAGGATTTCTTGGACCCTGTGACGCGTCTGGGGCGTTCACAATCTTATCTTGTCGACTCGGATGCGGGGTAGTGACGACAGAGATCGTCTTCCTCCTCCATCCCTCCGGCGCTTTTGGCGAGTTCGCGGTTCCCGCTCTATTTGGCCATTAGGGCGACTACTGTACCTTAATATGATTGTTATCGACTTGCTCCAATGTCCATTTGGCTGCGAGGCGCGCGCACCGTCAAGATAATGTGCAGTTCACATTGAGGTCCAAAAGGTTCGTACCTTTTCCGTTCTTCAAAACGCTCCACTTTGTTATGACTCATGTGATACTCATTAGAACGTAATCGGATGCTTCTCTCCGTGTCCAGAAGGGCGAATATCGCAACGCGAAGCGGTGCGCAATGCCCGCCACGAAAAACCAATCTGTAAGTTTTTCAGGTCCCCGTCCTTGGAACCTTCTGGATGACTGACATCAGATGATCAGGGTCCTCTCCTTGAAACGATCACAGCATTTTGGATGGCGGAGACTTGGCAAGGATGAAGGGAATGAAGAATGAGTGCATTCTTGAGGGGGAGGTAACTTGTCTTCATTCACCCACGTTCGACGGGTCTGACAATTTGATAGTCGTGATTCAATGTTAAACTGTGAGTTATATCGGACGCTGTTCTGTTGTCAGGGAGCTTAATTCGCGTAGGAGACAGAAAAGAGTCCGCGTGGCGGCACATTAATTGGACAAAAAGTCCCGAAGTCTCCGCGCGAACGAGCGCTCTAGATCCACGGCTTCCGATTACCGGAACACATTTACGTTTTATTTCGAGCTTGGCGGCCATGAAATCCTTATAAAAGGCGAGGAAATTGCTGATAGACCATCATCACTCACTTCCTTCCTTCCTCTCCTCGCTTCCTTCTCTCACAGCTCTTCTATTCATTCATATCAAGTCTCATGCCTCTTTCTCTCGTCCTCAAGACGATGCTCGTCGCTGCCACCGACGCGAGCACCATCGAGTTCCCGACGCGCCGAAAACGTGACCGCTTTCGTCCGTTGATGGTCACAAGCGTGGGTTCCTTCCTACCACCATGATCCCACTTTGTTTACTCGTCCTTTCCTGTAGCTGTCGCCCTTCGACGCCGTCTTTCACGATGCTTGGACGCCCTCGTCCGCTGCTCTCTTCGACGGCCATTGACCTCCTCTAACGGTTTGGATGTCCCGCGACTGGTGGCCCTCGACTTTGACGGCGGCGTCGTTTAGCGACAACATAGGGCGACTCGTGGAATGTTCTTGACGACGCCTTGGCGGGGGTTCATCTGACTACTGGGTACGTTGTTGCATGTTCCTCCTTGATGTACTTACCAACCCTTCCACTCTAGTCGCTTAGTTCTCTGTTATGGCCGCCTCTTTGATGACTCGTCAGCTCGCCGTCGACGTCGCCAAACACTCTGGCAAGTTCTCCGTTTCCAGTACTCGTGGACCGCCATTAACAAACTCTGAAGGTCGCGTTCTTGCTCTGGAGGTTGATGTTTTTGGGTCCAACGACAACCACGGACGACTTACCAGGACCTTTGGGCAAGGATTAGGGTTCCCGAGCGCGCTCACTCGTCTACCAGGTGCGTTGTCGCTGCACACTCCATAACGTTTTCTTACCTTTTCTTTAATATAGTTGTTCAATTTGTCGCATCTATACGTCTCTCCGTTGACCATCGACTCAGGCGGGCGTCTCAATCGACCCATTCCCGATAAAAAGTGTGATACACTATTATCTTCACCCCCACACTCAAGCTGACTCGGACATAGTCTTTTATGATTTTGGGGAACGGCGGGTCCATGATTTTGGGGAACGGCGGGTCCATGTCAATTGCAAAGTGCGGTGCCTTGTCGTTCGGCCTGATGACATGCTGGGCTAAGTGGACAGACCGTCACTCCAGTCCTCGCCGAACCTCAAGTACGACGCTTGACACATTTTGAAGGTGCGGTGTATTGTTGTCTTCTTGTCCTACACAATGACTTACCTTGTCCTAGATGGACTAGTTCAATGCATTTCTCCCTTCGACAGCTCTCCTTTGAACCCGACGTAGGTCGTCGCCATGCTCCCCTTCACGACGCAGTACTCACCAATAGGTCAGTTGGCGCTCTACCTCGTAAGTCGAGTTTATATCCTTGTAGAATTTACTTACTGACTTTGTAGTCTACTCAGTTGGTTACGCGCTGAAAGCCCGGGGCTACTTGCCGGTGATCCTGCTCGCCAATACAAGTGTTCCGTCCGCCACCATACTCGCCAACCATCACGCTGGACTATGATGATCCTTCTCGACGGCGGCAAGGACGACTGTTAACGGGGCCGTTCACGTCACTCTCTATCGCAGTAGATTTACGATTACTGTTACACGGTTAAGGTAAGTCTCTCAACTGTAAGACTTTCCTTACACCTACTAACCCCACTATTTACAGGTTATCGACACCCTGGATCTTATACTTGGCTCCGCGCCGGGAACACAGTTGGCTCTGCGCCGGCTGCTATCTGTATGTCAAGAACGTCGAACCTTGTTGGATGTCCTTACGCTGCTGGGATCGACCGCGACTTTGAACTGGACCAGGAACGTCAGGCTCTGAGCCTGAGTTCATTGCCCTGGTCTATGATGTCTTTTCGCCGGACTTCGACGATCTTGGACGTTTCTCGCTCTGGTTTAAAGTGTGACTGGTATGTTGTCCATTTATTGAACGTGTCTTTTCGTTGATGTTTCTCTCGCACAGGTAATTAAACCGTGACTCCAACATGTAAGCCTTTTCTCAACGATTCGATGTCGTCTTAGCGCTAATGTCCCCTCATAGATCCCTGTGACACGAATCCGATGGTCTAATTTACTCGAGGACGACTCGGACACTGTGCCGCTCCGGAAATTCCAGTTCTAAGCAATGAAGCAGTAAGTCCACTCTTATGCACCCTTTGACTCGGCTTGTCTAATCACCTGTTACCCGTGTAGTGAGACGAGTGAAGAGGTGTACTATGAAGGTATGCTATCCTTGGGCGAGTTGATTTGTCTCTGACTGGCCATCTGATTAGAGTCTGAGCTGTGGGCGGCACCGGAATCGGAGGAATTTGGCGACGACAGTTGGTTCTATACTGACTGTACCGACATAGTACACATACGATGATGCTAAACCGCTGTTGGTATGTTGTCCTTATGTCGTCTGTGCTCCCCCTGTTAACGGCCTTGTTCCGTAGGTAACTGATGCTGAAATGCGAGGTGTAAGTAAATCCCTTGATCAGTCGCTCGGATCTGAACATGAACATCACCTCGCAGGTATCGACTTTGGTTACGCGAAAAAGATTTCCTGACGCGCTTGAGGACGACGCTGAACTACCCTGGTAATCGTGAGGTGTAGCCCCCGTGAGGTAAGTCAGTCTCACCTCGTGGAATCGACTCTGGCTACTTAACAGTATGACCCGGGGTGAAGAACAATAGGCAACTTACCCGTACTAGCTGTAGGTCGATGCCTCTCCTATCGAGCGGTACTAACCGCCTCCAACAGATGCGCTCGTACTCCAGTCGTGCGCAGGATCTATTTTTGGAACGACCCGGCCGCGATCTCCTCCCCGCTGCGCTCCGTCTCCCGCAGAGGGGCGAGTATGTTGAAGAAGCGCACGGAAGGGGGGAGCATGTTGAAGATGCGTGCAGTAGCGGCGAAGACGGGGGGGGAGAGCATGTTGAAGTCGTCTCCCTGAGCGGAGAGCGTGTTGAGGAGGTGCGGAAGGAGGGCGAGCACGTTGCGGACGTCTGCGCTGGGGAGAGCGGGTCGAGGATGTGCCCCGGGAAGAGCGTGTTGAAGATGTCTCCGTGGGGGGGGGGAGAGCGTGTTGAGGATGTACATCTGGCGGCGACATGGCGCGTGGTGAAGACACTCTCCCTGAGGAGAGCGTGTTGAAGAGATGTGCTGGGGGAGACCACGTCCCGAACTGGGGCACACCTTTATATTTAGATTGTGTGAATCGTACATACTCTGGCAGGTATTCCTTTTTGCCAATCAAAATTATCTCTTTACATAGAATAACACCACGATTTCGTACATGGATCGTCGGACGCCTCACCTTATCAATAACAGGTGCACATTTTTTCGTTCCAACTCTCGAATACTTAATCTTTCCCGACCCCGAAACATGCCCTCACCAACATCTAACGTCTACGCCATGGAGAAACCCGCTCCTCGTGCTGCCTGGATTCCTCCAATCTTCGCAATGCAAGCTGAGCACGTTCAGTCTTGTTATGCGCGGGCGGCATGACGACACCTATCCTGGTTGGATTGCGCGTCCGACTCTGGCGGACAGCCTGCTTGATGTGCTCCGTGACATGGGCCATCTCAAATACCTACAGGTTATTGAGGCTGTTTCGGGACCACCTCTGCTCAACAAAAGGCTTTTCAAGCAGTTGTCTGCCAATACCCTCCTGCCCGAGTTGACGTCTCTCGAATTGGTGTGGGCGGAGGATCGCCAGCCCCACAGAGCACTGCTCCCCGCGCTCTCTTCGCGCGCCGATGGTACTCTCTCGTCTGTTGTCCTCGGAATCCGTAATGGGAGTAACCTTGGACCGGAAGTTCTGGAATGCATGCGGGCTTTGCGACAGAAAGATGTTCAGGCTGTGTGCTGGTAGAGTCCACAGGAAACTATCATAGTAGTACTAGTACATTACAGAGCACGGATTCAAATTAACTAATGTCCAATCATAAAAGTACTAGCCAGAGCCAAAAATACAGCAGCAGCGCGAGCAATAGGTTAAGTATACATACAGCAAAGACGATCACGACCTGACTCCAAGACCCAAAACGAACGATCAACTACCTCCTCACGGAGACCGCTGCAAAAGATGCTTCGCAGCGCGCGACCCCGACGGCGGAACATACGGCGTGACCTTGCCAATATTCTGCATCTCCTTCAACTTCCTCCCCGCGCCAGTGCCTTCCAAAGGGAACTGTTCCGAAGACTCTGTCGACTTTCTTCGAAGTCGAACTTGGCGAGGCGGGGTCACCGGCGTCTTCTTCGCCCGCCGGCTGTTAAACTTGTTGAGCGAATCGCCCAGAGGCTGGGTGGACGGCGGTTTCTCCTGCGCCTTCTCCTCGTCCACCTCCATCTGCACGTCGTGTTCCTGCGTAAACAGTGGAACCTGCGATTCCTCCTTTTGCGTGAATAATGGCTCTTGTGATTCCTCCTCATCGTCATCGTCATCTTCTGAGAAAAGCGCCACCCGCGTCTGAAGATCATCTTCATCCAAAGAATCATACATCTGCGGCCCAGGGTGAGCAGGCTCGTAATCCATGAACGAAGGCTGAGATTTGCGGGCCCGGGGCGCATCCGAAATGAAGTTGTTTGGGTCTTCACTCCTCAGCAGGTCCTCGATCTTCTCCTCCTCATCCTCCTCGTCCTCCGGCTCTCCCAAGACCTGGTCGACACGCTGTTCCTTGGGCTCCCGTTGAACGACGGCCTCAACGTTACCCTTTTTCATCTCCTCGTCATCCTGCTCGTCCTCCAGCCCTTCCATGACCTTGTCAACACGCTGTTCCTTGGGCTGGTTGAACAACGGGCTCAAAGCCCTCGTCTCTCATCTCCTCGTCCTCCTGCTGCTCTTCGGCAGCCTGCTTCTTGTTCCCGCGTCGTTTCTTCGGCTCTGGCGGAACGACCGGCTCAACGCTGGTCTCTCTGATCTCCTCATCGTCCTGCTCTTTCACAGCCTGGAGATCAGGCTTCTTGTTGACGCGTCGTCGCTTCGACGGTGGTAAGCGCTGGCTTCAACGCTCCTGCTTCGCGACCGAGTGTTACGATACGGAGCCGTGGGTGCAACGTCGGGCGTGCGAGTTCTCTGACAGTCCCGTCGAACGAGCTTTGGCTTTAATGGTCGGCTCAGGCTTTGGCACTGGCTGTTCCTCCTGCGCCGATTCCACAATGACGGGATCTTCTTGTTCTCCTTGAGTCGGAGCCTTGGTCTGGTCGGATTCCGCCACTATGGGAACCGGAGTCTTAGCGCGACGTTTCCCATCGGCCTTTGGTTTGGGTTTAGGCCTTGGCGGGGTTTCCGGCTCTGATTCGATGTCGATTACCTCTATAACGGAAGGCGGAGGGTGGAGGGAAGGAGATCGTTCCCGTTTAGGTTCAGGACTGTGAACTGGAGAGCCGGGAGGAGTCTGACTTGTAATGATTTGTGTCTTTTCCGGAGACGCTACCAGAGTGGTCATGCCCTCAGAAAAGTGGCGGTTGGTACCCGAGGGGCCGGGAGTCGCGTTTTTAGGGCGAGCTGGTCTATAACATGGATTAGGTACTTGGCAAGAAATGTATTTAGCAGCTTACGGTGCAACGTCCTCTTCGCTATCCTCTTCCGCTTCTTGGCGCCTGGCTATGCTTCTCTGGCGCCGTTCCTCCTCCTCGCGTGCGGCACGCTTTCCCCTCCAGTTTTGGGTTGGGATATGTTCCGGTTTTTCCTCCTCGTCTTGTTCATCGTCGTCGTCGCTATGAGAGCGCTTGATGCCGCGGTTCAGCTCTCGAGTACGGAAATACCGGTTGCGGTCATGATTAGGGCCGTATTCGGCAACATAGTCGATGATAAACGCGTTGAAATAGGCCGGGTTCTTCTTGTAGTGCTCCCGCCAAGATTGAGCAGTATGGCGCTTCACCCACGCATATTCCGTGGGGTCCACCGTATACAGGTCAACCAGCTCGTTGTAGAGGACTTTGCCAAGTAGTCCACCGTCAGCAGGCTTGGGAACACGAGAGGCCAGATACTGCCCAAGATGTTCCTTGTCATCTTGCGAGAATTCTACGCGCTTACTGGGCGGGAGATGAGTATGTAGACGCGACTGAAAAAGAACATGTAAACTGACTGTCCAACCCTACCGGGCATGGCCTGCCTACGCGGAGGAAGTAGCTCGAAAGACTGCCTTTTAATCGAGTGTTTAATGTGGGCCACAGGTTTGAGCCATAAATCTCGCAGTCTGTGGTTGGAGTGCGCGCCGTAGGCTATAACAAGGAGGTCTTCATTCGTCCTCTTTGGATCGTACAGGAGAACGTCTGCTCTCCGCCATTTGCGTGTTGCGCTGGGTGTGTTGGATGGTGTTGGGATGGGTGTGTGTCTGATGTGATGGGCGTGGCGGGAGTGTGGCTGGGAGCGTGTCGTGCTATGGAGTGGGAGCGTGCTGTCCTCTCTTCTCGCGTGCTGTCCTCTCTCGTGTCCTCCTCCAGTGTGCTTCTCACGCGTGCTCCTCCTCTACGCTCCTCTGACGTGCGCCTCCCGTCTGCTCCTCTCGTGGGATGGTCGTCTTTGTGTGGGCAGCTCCTCTCTGCTGGCGCGTCGTGGTGATATCTTCGTGGGAGGCGTCTTCGCGGAGACGTCTTCGTGAGAGTGCTCCTCCGGGGTGGGATGGATGGATGGTAGATAAGAGCGCCTGCCTATTCTCAACGCCTGAGTGGCTGTGCTGACTTGCAGTGCGCCGCGGTATTCACTCGAGATTAACTATTGTTGCAACGCTGGGTGTACGGCTTCACAAATTGAATTCTAATTGTAAAATACATAGTTGGGATACCCTACAACAAAAGCTGGAGCCAGAACCTCGAAAATGAAAAAGTTGAAAAAGCTTGTAGGGTGGGCGTGAAGTCCATAAAATCATACATCGTACGGGCGTGAAGGGTCCGGTGGCTGGTGCCCCAAGAACCGAAAAGAATCCCCGAGCCAACCCTCTGGCTCGGGGATCCTCTTGGCTCGCACCGGTTGTTTAGACCGATGGCCTCAGGAGGAGGACTTTGTGCGAACGTCCGAAGACGGCGTACCACTATGTGGAACGTCTGACACTCGAGTCTTTCACCCATCTACCAGGCGACCGGCCATTTCTCGTAGAACCGGGGTGAATAGATGGGTTTCCGAACTCAAGTGCCGTTTATAAAGCATGGTCAGTACTAACCCTAATCTAGGACTTACCCGGCTCCACTCAACAAAACTGCAAGATACAAGTCAGCAACGTAATGCAAACTCAAGACTCACAACTTTGATGGCGACGACACGCTGAGATGAGACAAGTAGGAGAGAGAGAATGAGATGGGGCTCTGCCACTGTCCGGA
>JADNRX010000124.1:0-139682 GCA_015501595.1 Hymenopellis radicata | reverse complement strand
TCCGATGCTCGCGAACCTATACGTTCCTCCCGGAAAGTACAAGAGTGCTCGCTCGGCGAAAGGACGGCCCCGCGATACGATGTCATGCGATCCTTTCGTTTTAAAAGACTACTCGATGGGCTCGCAACCCCAGTTCTCTGCATACCCGTCACACGGCACGAGTCCTCCGTATCCTATGGATATTGAACGAATTAAACGAGCCGGTGCGATGTCCGGGGGGAAGTTAGCGCCACTTGCATACCTCCAGAATATACCCCCTCCCGTCGACACCCAGCAGACGAGGAGGCTTTGAGTGCATTACAGGGCCTGGGGAGGATGGTGAGGTGAACTGTACGGATCGTTACCCGAGGAACTGCGTCATTGTGTTGTTTAAGTCATATCTTGCTTTCCTTGCTTTGCTGTAGAGGTCTCGTCTAGTAGGGACTATTTTTAGGGTCTTCTTTGACATAAACTCGTACTCGTATCGTAAATCTACATGAGAATCTGTACCCACAGACATAACATATAATTACGTCATCGCCGGCGGCTGGATCGTCCAGGTTCTCGTTCTTTCAAGTCTCGAGTCTCGATCATTTGTACCCCTTCTCCTACTAAATAGTAAATCACAACATCCCCAACGGTGTTGATCCCAATCAGTGTTCCTCGGAATGTACGGAGATGGCTGGCGCGGTCGCCCAAGTTCACATGCTCTGGACGTGGTAGCAATCTAAATACGCTCCATTTTCCTCCGAACAACAGGGCTCCATTGATTGGTTTAAAAGTTGACATGATGAAACCGCGATAAGTAACGGTGGTATAACCGTTGACTCCAGTGTCACCGGCTTGTGAAATGGAGACCACTTACCTTGTCTTTTCGGAAAGTCGTAACCTGCGTAACGCCAGATATAGTTGTGGCTCGATTTGATGCGCTCTAACTGCAGGTCTACTGTATCTTTACGGCGACGAAGCAAATACAGCTGGACCAAGATCAGGACACACCACCAGGGTAGGAACATCTAAACCGCTACATTAGTCAAAGTTTAGTAGTACAAGCCGGCGCGGTCGTCGTAAAGCTACTCCACATCGCCGGTACCTTCAATGTAGTGTCAGGTGCCAACGAGGAGGCACCAAAATACGGTAATTCGGCGCTCTTGTACTGTACATGTGAACAGTTAACGACTATTTTAAACGGAAACCGTGAGCAACGACAACCGAGACTTTGGTATGCATTCCTGCTGTACAAGACCACATTGACAGTCCTGAGCACCATAGAAAAGGTCCTTGAACGCAGCCGAAGTCATACGTCCTGAGGTGTTATGGCCATGAATTCTTCTTACCAAGAATTTCAGCTTTTCAGAATATGGAGATATGTTTTCCTGACTTGTGGACATGTAGATGGCCGAGATCAGCACATGAAAAGTCTCCCACATCCAAGGAAGTGTAGCGAAGCGAAGATCCTTGGTATGATATCACGTAGTAGGTCAGAGGTAGGTCGCGCCGAAGACTCGCATCCTCGAGGGCATGAATCACCCCAGAATAAGGTTTAGGGACACAAGATAGCCGAAGCGATAGAGTCCGAGTCCCCAAGCAGAAAGCTCACTGGCAGTCCCCCACAGTCCTGAGAGAAACATGCAATCCTCAGGCCGCTTTTAGTGTTTAGAGATTAAAGTGTTTAAAGTTGACCAGCTCGCCATGTGCGCAGTGAGGAGAAATCGATGCTCACAATTTAAAAACAACAAAGCTTCCGGTGATGCTTTGATTCCATGGAACCTTTCCCGAACCGTTTTTTCCCAAATACCCCCCGACAAGATATCATACATAGAAAACGGTCTAATTAATTATAAATGTGCCCAGGGCCATCTTGCCTGTCGCATCCACTTTGTGCATAGAAAGCGCAGACACGGGGCCGGCTTCCTCGCCTCATCTCGCTCGTTCGAATGCAGACGCCAACCTGTAAAAATGTTAGAATCCGCTCGATACAGGACGTGCACAAGATTTTTGCTGCCGTCGAGCGGGGGTGGCTCAAGATGATTACTAGGCGCCTCGACACCGACGAGCGCATGGAACTGTGCTCAGGCTGCATCTACGTCTGGGAAGAACGGGGGCCCAACACGGAGGTCACCGGCCTAGGCATGGAGCGGTTCACGGAGGGGAGGCGCTGGAGTCCCAGTCGCGTCCGAGACGTGAGTTTTCCTGTATTTCAGAGAGCGCCATCACTGACGACACTGCAGGATTTCTTGTTTTACTTTGAGCAGTACAGCGGGGGCGATGGCAGGTAACCAGACTTTCTCTCCTACTACAGGAAGAACGATCGACTGATCGTTCTTCGCAGTGACAACCAGCCACCGCGAGACTGGGATCCTCTCATTAAGCAAACGTATTCTGCGCTCGTTCAGACACCAAGGGGGTTTAGGAAATGGCACATGAGTATGTCCTTACCCTTTTCAGAACCTCAACTGACATGACCTTTTATATACAGCTGCTTATTACACGGAAAGTAGCATGGATGACCTAGGCAGCATCGACGACATCGATGGGATGCGCGATCTCGTCGTTCCGGAAGGCACCTATACCAGTCACAAAGCAACGAAGAACAAGACCGAGAAGAAGAAGAAGCCTGGCGTCACCAGGAAGTACGCCGGCTTTCCTCAACCCACCACTCCGCTGCGACCGACTCCCCTCCACGCAACCTGTACATATGTTCGATCCGTATGTTCAACCATCTAGTACCCAATATTACGAGCGCTCCGACGCCGGGACGTCTACGGGCCAACACTCATTGAACCAAAATATCCAGCGCGGCCGGTTATCACTGGATTCGCTCAACATGCAACCCCTCCCTTCGTCTTATTCCGACAGCCGTTTCGCGCTCCCAGCTGTATCCACGCGTCCCCAGATGACGCCACCGATGCCTCCCCAAATCCTCACGTCCGCCGTGCCTAATGGAATGCATCAGGCCGGACATTATTCACCATCACCGTACACGTCGCCCGCTAGCTACCCATCTCCTGGGTCGTCTTCTTCCTCCTCGAGTTCACACTCTGGTCATTCGGCAGGTGACAGCCCTTTGCTGTTCTCTTCGGAACGAGCGGCGTCTTCACACACTTCGTGGCTCAGCATGCAGCTTCCGTCCCCAGAACGTCCGCTTCCAGCTGCCTATCCGGATAACCTACAATCGCCTGCCTATTCATCTTATGATTATCCGCCAATGGATCATCGCCACCCTTCCAGTGCACCTGCTGGGTCGATATCATTCCCATCTTCGTCGAACCATTCGACGTTACCCAACGGGCTGGGTATCTCCAGCGCTATCAGGAGCGTCACAGATCTCCCGGTACCCCGAGCTATCGCCTTGCCGGACGACACGTCCCAAACGCCCCCCTCGCCTGTTTCTGACGACGGCCAGAACAGACGCGTGGAGGTTGATGGTCCTAGTCGCGACCTCGCGCCTCTGCATCTGTTGAAGCGCAACCACCCTTACCGCCGCGATCCTGTAGACGACAAGGCCCTTCGCAAACTCGAACGTCTCTCCGCCGGTCCGTCAGAGGCAGACCTTCCAAACACCATCATATGATAAATGACTCTTCGCCCATGAACGATTATTACGATATATTTACAACATCTTCACCTATTTGTACCTCGTTTTTCTGATGCAGGAAAGTTGTATGTACACTATCACCCAAGTAGTAATGCGCCTGCTGTACTAATCTCTGCCACAAGACCAACATGTTTCGTTTACTCGCGCTCTTCGCGACTCTGTGATTCTTTGGCCGATTTTCCGAGCGATGACCTGGTCAGGCAGTTCCGCGTGCGCAGTGCAATCCGAGTCGGTGGTAGCGCATTGCAAGTTTTCTGATTTCTTTTCGACTGGCATTTACCGCAATGATGATCGCTGTCCGTTGATAGGCGACACCTACAATCAGGTTTGAAGTTTCGGTGTCAGAAAGAAGTCCGGAAAATGGCGATATTTGACTAGTCCAAACGTAAGAACCAGCCAGAGATAGAAAGAGACGAGATGGAAGATTAACTGGTTGACCAACGAATACTTGGTCCACATTTTACACATGGTTGTCTGCAGGTTGTCTGCAGTGCGCTGACCACAAGACCTGGTTTGAAATTGTCGCCGAATGACCCGTATTCATGACGGCAGGGACTTTCTGTGTTCAGGTCTACGTCCCTCAGGAAATGGACGGCAATGACGACGTCCGGTATTCAAACTATTTGCCGGTCGGTGTCTTTACACCTGTGGCGTAATTATGATGTTTGGTCGGTGGTACAATAGTAAAACAGACCAAAAGAAATGATAGATGAAAGAACAGGAAACGTACGAGATACGAAACGTAAGAAGGGCTAAAGAAGAGAGATTGATGGTGGGTTAACAGCGATGAATGAACTAGGCTCGACGGTTAGAGCTACTTCAAGCAGAGCACGAAAGAAGACCCACCTGCCTCGATGCTTGGTAAACTGTCTCACCCTCGCGCCAGGTGATATACCTGAAAGAGGTCAGGAAGAACACAGCCACGAAGTACGCCGAGGACGTACAGGAAAGGCGCCGAAGACGCCGTGGTAAGGAACGCGCCGCAGACGCGAGAGGAAAAGAGCGCCGAAGACGCGATGAGAGAAAGAGATAGAGCGCCGCTGACGCTGCTAAGAAATGATGAGCGCCGAAGACGCGCGCGCCGCAGACGCAGGATGAGAACAAGATTGAAATTACTCAAGAGTCAACGACGAGTAATCTCAACGCGACATCTCACTTACGACCTGAGTGAGGTGGAGATGTGTGAGTGCTGTGATTAGTAGGTGGAGCAAGTGCGCTCACTCACCGATTGCCCTTGCATAAACTCCCGTTTAACCACCTCGTTACTCTACTTCTTGCGTTCGATTGTTTTCTCCCACCCTTACTACGAGTCCGTCACAATTCATTGGTATTTGGAGCCCCGGGAATTCTGGGGGCTGCCTCTGGCTATACATGCGGTTCGAACGAACCGATTGATGGAGCACGAAGGAGCGCCAATACATGAAATCGACTTGAACGATAGCGCCAAGGGAATATGGCTGTCTCCGACGAAATCGGCCTGAAGACAAATGGATTCTCCAAAACCTGCGGGTGTTGAGCAATTCTTAGCTCATGTGGCGACGACGTACGTGCGCACATGGCAGAGCACAGTCATTCAGGAGGCAAAGCGCGTGGATATTGAGTCCAGAAAAGGACTTATATTCAGCAAAGGCGAGCTTTTTCGCGTAGTAGAATCAGATCAACAAGACCCAAACTTCATTGAGTAGACGTCCGTGGAAGTAAAGCATCGATTAAAGGAGCACAAGCGAGCATTTATAGGGTGAGATGCTACCTCGAGGATCAGGAATTGGACAGTCTGAAAGAGTCTGAAGCGGGGACCTGAGGGAAACATTGTCAAAAGAGACGAAACATGTCGGCCAGGGTGGTCAAAGAGTGAAGAGAAAACGGACAATGGTGGGAGGAGCACAAGGACTTGGCCCAAAGAAGAGAATCTTGAAGAATAAGGTATACATGGCGCACGTGGCCTTTTTGCGGAAGTGTGCCTATCAAGTTGCGTCTCGCTTCCACCGAAGGAATTCGTCTTGCGCCAGCGCTGAGCCGTGCCGCCTGCTACATCTGGACTATTCCACTGTATGCACGATAGAGAGCCGACGAGGGCCTCACTGTCTGCCATTTCATGATCTGGACGTCCAAGCGCCCAGTGTCGAGTCGCAAATCCAGTTTCGATTCAGCTCGGCGGCGCAATTCCGCCACGTCGACGACGAGCACGACCGCGAGCACCTCCAAGCTGCCTTTTTCTCCAGAAAACCCGCCATATTCGCCCACCCTCGCCCGGAAACCATCGTAGGTGTATTTACATCGATTTGAATCGAGACTCTGAATCACTCGCGCGGCGCAGGCATCCCATGAGCGACCCAATTCGTCGTCCATCTCTCTCTGCAGTCACTCCTAATGCGAACCTGCCACCACCGCCCAATTCATCGCCAGCCGCGTTCAAATCATACTCTCATGCCGATCTCTACACAGTTAATTCGCTCAACTCATTCTCGTTCGGGAATGCACATTCAGGCGGGTCTGTCTCGGCTTCCCCCGTCAGTCCACTTGACGATTCTACCGATGACGACTCTATCGCCGCGTTCGACGTTACCCCACGTCCGTCCGTTGTCGACAACCCTCAGCCAGTCGTCTCCTCCCGGCGTAGTCATTCATCGCAGAACTCCCAGGACCCTCTCGCAGGAAGCGCTCCCCAAGCACCGCCTCGCATCACACATTTGGGACTTCTTCCGCCTCCGCCTCTGCATCAATAGCGTCTTTGTCTGATGGCATCGAGTTCGACGATTACATGTATTACTCTGATGAAGAGCGGATAGAGATCAGCTCTGTCATGTACGACGGGAGTACGATTGATATCGAAGACCGTCATGTAGCTCAGACACCTGCAGCTAGCTTTGCGAGCGGCTATGGAGAGCGTAGGGTTAGCCTACCCATTGCCGTACCGGAGCGAGATAGAGAGGGCAGTATTCTCACCTTACGGAGACCAAGCAAGAGCTTGGATGGCGAGAGCCCGCTTACCCTTCCGACCGTCAATCCTAACGAACCGAATTCTGTTCCCGAAAGTGACGGAGACTGGAAGAGTCTGCGTGCGCGTAAAGGCAAAGCCAAGGAATCCCCCACTCACCCCACCCCCGCACCCATAACGCTCGTAACGGCGCCTCCAATAACACAGGACTTCGATCTTGACTGGAGCGACATAACACGCGGTATAACGTCTTTTGATCAACCCACGTTCGCCGCACAGTCCGAATCGCGACGAGGTTCATCCAACTCAATATTCCCGTGGGGACGAAGACCCAGTACCGCGACAACTGCTAGCATATTCTCCACTGAAGATCCTTTCTTCCGTGCCGTCAAATATTGGGCTCCTGACTATCGGGATCAAAGCCGCGCTTGGACGTTTGCCAGAGAACGTGCAGACGGCGCCGGCCCTTCTCCCACATCTCCTACCTCCAAGAAAGGCCGAAATAGTTCGGGTGACTCATCCAAGTTCGGCCTGAGTTCCACCACTTCACACCGCGGGAGAAAGAAGCGTGGCGCCACCCGACCAATTGGAAGGGCATGCCAATCGGGCTTCAAGAAATATGGGCCAATGAACTCGTTGGACGTTTCAAAGTTGACCGGCGATCCATCAAACAGGAAGAAAGTAAGGTTTGTTGTTATTTCTGCTTTTCGACTCTGACTTTCGTAAAGATAGCGAGAAAAGCCCTGCACAACGTCTCGTGGTTGACCATTTCCGTGATGGGTTCACCAGAGGGAACGCGAAGCATGACGATCCATGCGTGATGGTTCACAAACATTCCAAGACCGTCGCCTTCTCGGTGTCTCGATTCTACCGGGGACCAGGTGGACGTAGATCGATGGCGTCCAACATGATTCTTCTAGCGCCGCGGAAAGTGCAGGAAGCATTTACCAGCACGACATCCACTCGCAAGTTGGAAAGCCATGGTTTGCTGGAAGACGATAGATCTAAACGACGCGAGCGGGGGTACTCGTCGGCCCGCAAGAAACCGTTTGATCCCCAGTCTAGCGGTGGTAGTGTGGCCTCTACGAGTCGGCCGACGTCGAGTTCAGGACCTGCGCCACCTCGGCGTGTACGGCGACCTTCTTGGGATTCTGATGAGGAGACTGTACCTCCGCGTACGCCGCACTCTGAAGCTTATGGTACCGTAGATGCCGCGCAGCTCGACCAGTTACGGCAGCACAATCAGGTTCACGGCTCGGACGATACTTCAAGTTTCCTCTCACGGCTCCTCTTCCGATCCAGGCGCTCAGAGCTACCTGCTCAACGCATGGTGGTCTACGATCCTGTTTGGGTGACGCTCGAGCCAAGAAACAAGCAAGAACAGACTCAGCGTGTGGTCGAAAACTTGAACCACAGCTTCCAAGAGGTTGGCCTATTACAAGTGAACAAGCCTCGCGCGAAGGGCAAGGATAGAGATAAGGAGAAGGGAAGGCGCAGGGAAGCTGTAGGGAACGAAGGATGGGTGGAGTTATTCAGAGAAGTACCCGACGAAGTGCTCTTCATGCTGATACCTCTCTGGCCAAGCGAGACAGACCCGGTGACGGCTGATACAGAAGATTTTGTGATGCCGCCAGTAGAGAGACAATATCTACTGGTCTGTTACAAGCGAATCCGCCCGCTTCCACGCCGCCTACACCCAAACGAATCAGCCCGACCAGCTCTCATGAGTCGAAGAAGGACGACGAAAAGGACATCCTTCTTACGGGCTTCAATATGACGGGGCGTCTGGTATCTCACAAGGACATCCAGGGATCGGGCATGAGGGTGTCCGAAGGAATAACTGTGAACGGGTCGCTGCAGGAGGCATTTGAGAAGATGCCGCCCATCAGCTCGAACACGACGACGGAGCTTATCGGGATATGCCGCAATCGGGAGGCGGGCGTGGAATTCATACCGGATGGGCTCGTCAACTTGGGGTTGTGCATGATGTACAACGCATACCCACCGGGGACTATTGCGGAGGAGGCTGAGGAACAAGGTCAGCCGCGGCCCGTTATCGAGTTGACACCTGTCGGACGAGCAGTTGTGCAGACGGCGTGGGTCGGAGGCCTTGCGTTGCTGAGTTTCGGGCCGCAAACGTTTAGTAGGACGTGATATTTTCGTTGATTTTCTTCATTGCTATCTTGGTGAAATGTAGGAGGAATAATTTACAGCCATATACAATATTTAACCGATATAAGACCACCAAATTTCGTTATTACCTATCTACGTAGTGCTAGCAGCTAGGCGAGATCGATAGTGGATCGACGCCGCGTAGTACTTTACACGCGTGTGCGGGTGCTATTGCGAGCATCACAGGCGGCGACCCTTGTACTGAGAGTCAAGTATTAGATTTACGCTTCGCGTGAAATTTCTATTCCGTCTGATACCGAGAGAGTGTTGGGGGCGTACACATCTACCGCGTTTTCAAACTCTGCTCTAAAATATCATGAACCTTGAGTACTGAATTGACGGTTGACGCGTCTATCTCGTGAATTGCCCCCGGGCATTAATTCGGGGACCGGAGGAGGTTAATCGTGATATAGCTGGCAGGACAAGGTAAATTTGTGAATGTGAACGTTCAGCGTTCAGCCGTGGGGTATGAGTAAGTACATGGGTGGATACGGTGGCATTCGGGGAACGTTCCGTAGAATAGTAAGTAAGATGTGGAGTATCATGATAATGACGCAGATGAACAGATGGCTATGTACAAGGGTGTCTAACCGCTGCTGCGGTAGGACGTGAATATCTTCAATGTTCAACCATGACGTCACGGTCCGAGGGTAAGTATATGCGAGCAATCTTGCTGACCACCTTTGCCTCGGCTTGTTTGGCTTTCGCACGCAAGGCAGTGTGAAAGTGTGAAAACAATGTGTGGAAATGACGGCGATGCTTACTCTTCCTTGGCTTTTTTGTTTGAGGAATGTAACATGCGCCCGTGCCTCGCGAACGCTTCAGCAAGGGCGCGCGCTCAGAGTCCTCGGCTTCAGAGACTTTCTGCCTTGATGCTGGGGTTGTGTGACATGTCGTGGTGCCCGACGAAGCCAAAGAGGCGAGCAGAACGCTTGGAGGTCTCGCGACCTATGCTGGAGTTGTCGTCTGAGGAGAGCCCAAAGAATCCGCCACCGCTATTACCGTTGGAGGTATGGTAGGAGTCATTGGAAGCGGAGTGAGATCGTCTGCGGAAAAGACAGCCCTTGCGAGTAGGATTCGGAACGGAGAGGAGGAGCAGTTTCTGCAGGACAAGATTGGAACAGAGGCATGATGTTCTTCAGAATTGGGTCTACTCCACAGCGAAAAAGAGCACTTTTTAGAGTCGGGGAGCTCGTACGTCATGTTCATCACAGGAAGGTTGGAGGAGCTTGGAAGCGTTCATAAACCATGATGTGGCGTCTTGTGGCGTCTGTAGGTCAGTGCGTGGGAATTAATGTACCCCGGTCAAGCGGAGTTTCAATCCGGTCTATCACTCAGAATGGCAGCTAGTATAAAAGGCCCTCCTTTCTCTTTCCGACCCCCACCTGTCGCCCGCAGTGCTCGCCGTCGTGTCGCCCGACACCGCAGCCGTGCTCTAGCCAGCGTCGAGGATGTCGAATAAAATAGTGGTGAGCAATAAACAGCATGCTGCCTCCTAGCAAGCGAGAGTAACAGCTCTTGAGCCCAATGTCTACCGCGCCGTCATCGACGATGTTATGGAGTCCATTAAGCCCGAATTTGAAGAGTATGGCGTCCCAGAAGACGTTCTCGCACAGTTGCAGGCTGTATGTTTTCCTTTCTCTCTCTTTTCCCGTACCCCCGCCCATCTCCTTGTCCAGAAATGGGAGGAAAAGGTCGTCGCTTCGCACGTTGCCGAATTCGAGACCCCGCCTGCCCAGCAACAGCAGCAGCAGCAAGCCCCGCAGCCTCAGCATGCGTACGCTGTCCAGCATCCGCAGATGCATATGATGCCTAGTCACCCTCACTATGCGGCCCCAACGACGTCGTATGCTCCTACCGTCAAGACCGAGCCCATCGATGCGAGATATATTCTCGCTGGCAGTCAAGGCCTCCAGTATAGCATCCCGACGCTTCCGGGACCCCAACTAGGCACATTGCGTGCTCCTCCCCACTTGGGTGGCCAGGCGGGTGTACTCACATTCCAAGCTGCCACTGCGCAAGCTACCACGTCTACGAGTATGCTTTCTTCTCATTCCCTGGTGACTGTCCTAACGTCTCTCTCTAGATCAACAACAGGCTGGTAAACGCATTCCACAGGCCGACGGACCGTCGGAGGACTCGGACGAGTCACCTTCCCCGCCTCCGTTCGCCCCGCATTCGAACCATCCTTCTCTGCCTCAACGTCCAGTACAACCTGCTCCTGCCAGTCAAGAGTCGGAGGCTATCAACAGTGATCTGGACGATTCGGATACTGAGAACGAGGCGGATGCTGAGGATGGTGCTGGCGCTGACTCGGACATCGTGTTCTGCACGTACGACAAGGTACCTGCCTTTTCTGTTTTGCCTTGTCCTTTATGCTGAGCTACGTTTCCAGGTCGCTCGCGTGAAGAACAAGTGGAAGTGCATCCTCAAAGATGGCATGATCCACGTCAACGGCAAAGATTACCTGTTCCAAAAGTGTACAGGGTGAGCTACTTTCCACATACATTCACGGAATTCAAAACTCAACGTTTCGCAGAGAGTTCGAATGGTAAAGTCGGAATACGGACCATTAATAATCACCTTTTAAAGAAATCACTCCCCCGGCATTGCGACATCCTTATATATCATCTCATTCCCATATATTCCTCTGCTACGACTCCAGCTATCGCATTCACATGTTACCTTATCATCAACCTGCATATACTGTACACAATTTCTGCAATCAAGTCCTAGATAACTTTTGTCTACATTAACAGCTCATTTGTCGGCGACGGTTAGAGAGCGTGAAGATAATTGTGGATCTTTGACAAACGAAGGATTAAGTCGCGATATAGTCCCAACTTACATGAATGCAAGTCCAGAAAGCACTAAGAGGAAGCGAAGCTAGGCACTCGAATGATTCATCCAAGTCTTAGTGAAAAGTCCGTCTGGCAATGGCGAGCGAGATCGTGCACCAGCGAGTGCCAACACAGGGACTCCGAAGAGAGGCAGCAGTATGTAATGGAGGAAGGCGCATCAGTTGAGAAACCCTACCTACTTTCAATCGGAGGCACCCCTCAATAACCACTCCTGAACTCCGTTTCACTCTGCCTACAGTGCAATACTCATTATCTCTTACAAGCCTACAAATCCTGAGCTAAGAGTTATAAGGCCTGATCCTCTCTGGATAGACTGAATGATCGCAGTTAGTCACAGACCGACGATGCGTCGCACGCCCCCAGGTAACCTCTGCCTACAATATGGACAAGCGTTGATATAGTAGTTGTAGAGTAGTGTAGTCGTAGTGTAGTATATCAATACTTGCTCATATTGTAGGCTTAGGTTACCTGGCTAGCCCTCCTCCCCCATGGTCAGTTGAGCAACTCGAGCATGGCCAGCTACCTAGAGTTTCCTGACGGGCGTGTAGGACTGACTGAGGCTCTACACTCGACTGCTGTGAAAGTTCAGTCCATTAACGGGACGGGACAGAACCTTTTGTTTCTTACTTGTCAGAGGCCTATGCTCATTCCCCAAGTATTCATGCAGGTCAAATATGAAACCTACAAGGTTTAAAGTTCGTGTCGTACATTGGATGCTGGGTCAAGCAGAGAGTCTAGCATCCGTGCGAGTCTAATAGATAACCGTCAGCGACTCTCGAGAATCGAGAACGAGACAAGGGTTACTTACTGCAGTTGATCCCGGGGCAGTAGAACTCACGATTCTCTGCAAATACCGCGTGTCCGCAGACGACGCTCGGGTCGCCGTCATTGTAGCAGTAGCAGTTGTCCTTCTTCTCAAGGGCCGTGTTCATCTCGTGCTTGGATTTCAGATCCATTTCGGGACTGGCGCTGACCACGACGGCGGCGGCGGACAGAACGAATATAAGGAAGCTTTGGAACCGCATCTGAATTAAGTAAGTACCGGTCAGTATCGATTTGAAGACAGCCTATATGACGAAAGTCGTGGAAAATGTGGCAGCGGCAAGAGTTGCTGAAGAAAGAAAGAAACAGTTGGCCGGCTTTTGAATGAATCTAGCTTACAGGCCTTCCCGCGCAGTCCGTTAGGATGTGGAGCAAGCCCCAAGAACAGCACGTCACCAGAAATTATCCGCTGCGTTGAAACGCGTCGTGTTCAAGTTTGCGTACTGTAAGGGCCATTACGTTTCAGTGAGTTTCCAAGTCATAATTCCTTCGTACTGTACGAGTCCGACGATTACGCCACCGGCACCCTCAGCCAAGCTTTGCCACTTGCGCCTGTCGCGAGCTCGTATGATAAACACCATCGGCCGATAAGAGTGCCTGCTCCTTCGTCATGTTCATCTGCCCAGAAAGTATCATCGTCAATGCGAAGAGAGGGAAATTTATCCCGGCGCCGGACACTTGGTAGAACGCACTAAACAGGACGGGGGAACAGGAAAGAGAGGACAAAGGATCGACTGTGGCGGGAAACCTCCACGGTAGGAAGAATGACGACTGTACCTGCGGACGCGCCAAACTCTGCGATTAGAGAACATATAGAGCGATGCATGACTGAGTCAAAAGAAGCGACATAGAAGCATAGAGCGGCGTCCATAGTATAACTGCCGGTGTATAAGTACAACGCTGAATGGACCAGGGCCAACCGGGGGACATTGCTTTATGATGAGCTCGCGTCCTCCCGACCGGTACATATGCCCGATTATAAAGTATTCAGCGGATACCGAAAGACAAGGGAAGAGGATGCACCAGAACCCGACGGAGAGGCACCGCCCTGAAGGTCCTCGACCACCAAATCTTCACCAGCCATGGAGACATCGATGCCGACAAAGGAGTTGTGGTCCATCAACAAGTACAGCTCCGCGAGTGTCGTCCCGACACCCGGACGCACATGATAATAATGGAATATATCGAAATGCGCGACGGTGTACGCCAGCTGGGTGTCGGGACCCAGTTTATCGCGGAGAACACCGACAAGACGATGGTTTAGACATGGGGGGTAGCGTCTACGCGCAGCCCGGCGGAGTTCGTTGGGCAACAGTGAGAGCCAGCAATACCCACGCCTGTCGAGTGCGCCAGCGGCCTTTGCCTCCTCTGCCTCAGAGCCTACTTCAGACGCATCATCGACATCGCCCAATTCATCGCGGGAATTTTCCAGCACAGCAGGCTCGTCAGGGGGCGTGGGCGAGACATCATCGTCCTCGTCCTCGTCCGTTTGTGCGGTCGCTGGCGATTCCGATATTTCTTCAGAACCCGTAACATTTTGGGACTCTGATTGCTCGATGTGCGTCTCTTCGAGAGTCGAAACGCCATCAATCAGTTCGTCTGCGCCCGATTCATCCGTCGATGCCGCACGAGTCTTTTGTTCCATCGCTACATCGCACTCTGACTGTGGTGTAGCTGGACCGTGGGCTGGCAGGAGTGGAATTGTCGACATGATGACCGTGGTGGGACGCAGGTAGGACCTAAGTCTAGTGCTGATGGGGGAGTAGGACTCGGAGCTGCCTTGCCGTTCGGCGGAGTCTGAAAATTGTAGCGGCCCGAGAGATGCCGCCGTAAGCGCGTCGAGTATGAAGTATGATTCACTACACGACTCATCAATCTTATTTTGGGGGCTGGAAAAAAACCTACTGGCCAGATCTCTGCGCGGGCATCGTTAGCTGGTCACTGTTCTAGCACAAGTGAAGCCAACATACACTGAATCAGCTTCAGGGGAGGCCATGGGAAGGTAAGCCTCAGTTTGTTCCAAGTTTGTTCGCGTCAAAGCGCGAATCGCCGTCGGCACACGAGGAGGACGCCGAAGCTGCTGACTAACAAGCCCGCATTGCCTCCTCCTTCAGTTCCACCACGGACAGTAGACAGCCTTCCACTCGAGCGCCAAGATGAGCTGGTCAGGGTGAGTGTCAGGTACTGTGGACGCCATGAAAGGCTCTCATGGGCACTCAGGTTCAAGAAATCGGTCAATCGGGCTGGCACAACGGTGAATACGCTCCCTATAGATGCTTAACACTTGGCCAACCCACATCGGAATGACATCTAGTTGATGCAAAAGACTGGTCAAATAGAGCGGACGATCGACAGGGAATTCACCGATGAGGAAGCCAAATACCGGACGTACGTGGCCTGCAAATTACGCCACCGCATAGGCTGACTTGTAACCGACAGGTTCGAGAAGGAATGTCAAGCATTGCAGAAAGATAGCAAGGGTTATTGGGATGCCATGCGCGGTGCGCCTTTGTGTGTTTTTATGTCGGTCCTGGGTTTCTGACGAGAATGTGTCCATAGCGATGACTGCTGCGCAAGCGCGTATAGCGGAAACTCTTGAAACATTTTACGGAGCAGGAGACCGCACATCGGACGGTGCTATGGCAGGTCACGCGTATAAGCGTTCGGTTGAGGACTTGGATGGCAGTTTTGGTCGGGAGCTGGTCAGTTAATCACGTTCTAGCGGTTCTCGCCGTTGTTGATCTATCGTGCTCCAGGATGGTCCATATCGTACGGCGATATCCGAACCACTCGGAAAGATGTGCGCGTACTTTCCTGTTGTGAATGAACACATCGCGAAACGCAACAAGAAGGTATAAGTTTCGGCATTCTACTATGTGGTCACTCAACAATATTCTAGCTCTTGGATTATGATTCCGCACGAAGTAGGTTGCGAAAGCTGATTGACAAACCAAGTGAAGACCCCAATAAGCTTCCAAGAGTACGATCCCTCCGTGATATTACTCCTATCCTTGTTCTGACGTCCGGCTTCAGGCGCAACAGGAAAATGACGAAGCGAAGGAGGTCTTTGACATGTTAAATGACCAGCTCATCGCCGAACTCCCTCAACTCCTCGAGTTGCGTGTACCCTACTTTGATCCTAGCTTTGAGGCCATGATTCGTATGCAATCCAAATTCGCTGAGGAGGGCTACGAGAAACTCAGTGGTGTGCAACGGTAAGCGCGCATGAACTAAAGGTGCCGTTCATTTTGGTTGACGTATTTCAAAGTTATTTTGACGATAGCGTCCGAGATGATTATGCCGCGGGTCAACTTGACGCTCAAGTCGAAGGCGTCCTACAAGAAATGAGGGAGTTGTCAATATGTGGCGCATAGTCATGCTGCTTGCTTGTATTTATAACACTAATCAACGAATCTTTGTTTTCTCTACTGACCGCTAGTCTTGCTGTTATCGTCCGTCGGTGGATGCAGCCCGAGTTGAAACGAAGCAGAAATACGTCCCTTTGATTGACTTACAGTCCAGACTCACTATATGAAGTTCGATGGCTTCTACTTCTCTACAGGGCTCGTGAAGCTGGTAAAATTGCCCGTTCAGAACTGTTGTATTGCTCTTACACCTGTCCTTCAGATGCTCTCTTCGACTGTCAGTATTTCTGCGACATTCTTCGCCAGGCAACCTCGGAACCTCCGATCGGTGTATAGCTGAAATGCCTCTCGGATCCTTTGTGGACTTAACTCGGAGGCTGTCTCTGCGTGCCGAATTCAGGTTCGGTACCTGGCTCGCACAAGTTGCTCAGAGTCACAGTGGTCGCCGGTCGCCAAAGCGATCCCGCATAGTCGTGTATGAATCGTATCCTCCCGGCCGCGCGCCGTTGATCCACGAGATTCAACGTGCTTGGATCTACGTTCTAGTTCGTTTTCAGGACGCGAGTCGCGAGGGCCAAGCCAAGGAACATTCCCGGGACCATCTTCATTATGCATGCCTGTGTATGGAGGACTATTTATAAGGAGGAGAGTCATGTCCATTTCCTCAAACCCTTTCTTTTCCCTCATTCCCCTCTTTCTCCTCGAACCTTACTTGCCTCTCAGGCATATTACCGTCCTTTCTTTGTTCACGTTCCTTCTGAACCAGTCGTAGACCGTTGGCGATGAAGTTCTCTGTGGCCTCTTCCCTCCTTGTCAGCTCAGCGTTCTTTGGCGCTGTCCGCGCTCATTCGCGTGAGTGGTCCCTCTGGATCGATGGCGTTGACCAGGGTACGCGTCTTCTTCTAATATCTCGTCGCCGTGTATTAACTATTATCAGGCGCTGGTGCCGGCGTATACATTCGCCAGCCTCCAACCAATGACCCTGTCAAGGATTTGACCTCGTACAGATATTCTCTATGATCTTTGCGCTACGACTTACAGCCCGACTTAGCGATGAGGTGTTTTGTAACGTTAACGGCGCGACCGCCGTGCCGAGCACTGTTAGTGTTCCGGCTGGAGCCACCGTCACATCTGAGTGGTTCCACGACAACCGGTTCGTGCGTTTTCGTACCTCACTTTCACCCTCTAAACTCCCGAAATAGTGGCGACGATATCATTGCAGCTAGCCATCTCGGGCCCATTGTGGCGTATTTGGCTCCCGCTGTAAGCCCCCTCTCCGCCATTTGGCCGTACAGATCTCATTCCGGTATTCTACACGTAGGACGCCGCCCCAAGTGACGCCGTTTGGACGAAGATCTACGAAGATGGTTATGATGGTTCGGAATGGGCCGTTACCAAGTTGATTGCCAATGCTGGTAAGCCGTAGTCCATTCACTCTCAACATGGGAAGTTACTGAACGTGTTCAAAAGGCAAGGTCGATTTCGAGATTCCTTCTTCGCTCGCTGCCGGAGACTACCTTCTGAGAGTTGAGATCCTTGCTCTTCACGAGTCTGACACGCTCTACTCTGAGAACTCTGCCCGTGGAATTCAGCTTTGTGGGCTTCACCGTCGTTACTTCGTGACCTTGATTGACGCGTTATTAGACCCCTCATGCTCGCAGCTCACCGTGACCGGTTCTGGTACCACCTCGCTCCCTTCGACTGGTGCTGCCTTCCCTGGGTATGTTCTTGTATCACTGGTAATCGTCTTCATACTCATACTCATGGCGCAGACAATACACCGATGATGAACCTGGGTGCGTCAGAACCATGCAGAACGCGCATCATTAGACTGATGACGCTTCTTTTCAACAGCATTCACTTCAACGTCTACAATGAGGATCCTAACACCTATGTGATCCCCGGCCCCGCTGTCTGGGATGCTGCCAGCAGCGGCGGTAGCGCTACTTGTTAGTATCGAAATTCGTCTTGCTGTGAATGTTCGCGCTGATGTCGTTGCTGCAGCCTCCACTGTGGCTGCTCCCTCTTCGACTGCGTCGACCACTGTTGAGGAGACCTCCGTCGTCGCAACTCCTTCATCTACCGCTGCGTCCGAGCCGACTACCGTCGTCGCCAGCTCTCCTCCTCAGACTACGTCGACCGTCGTCGCTGTCACCTCTACAACTGCCCCGGCTGCCACTTCTCCCACCGCCGTCACCTCTAAAACTGCCACGGCTGCCACTTCTCCCGCTGCCGCAGTCTCCAAGACCAGCACTGCTAGTGGCTCTACGTCTACTGGAAAAGTTGACGCCAATGTCTGCATGAACGGTCAGCAGTTCCTTATTGATGCTCAACTGTATATCTAATGATATCTGCAGACTACAACAAATGTGTCGCGGCCTCCCAACCAAACCCCGACTGGACTGGCTGTACTGCTACGAAGGACTCCTGCTTGACCAGCGCCACATACAACTTTAACATGATCGGTCGTGCCAAGCGCAGTGGCAAGTACGGGAGACTTCTTGCCTAAAGTCAAGCTATATATGACCTTGTGAGCTCTTCTTTCTTTGTGCTGCAATATTCTGACCAATTCCGATTCCCTAAGAGCTTTGGTTACCCGCTTGCTCATGATTTGATGTTGTGGATGGGCACCCTTTGTCAAATAAATTCCTGCCACACATCACACTCTTGACGATGTTGATGCCGACATGTGGCATTAGCTTTGATAGCGATTTTTTGAATACTGTTCTCAATTCTATAGCCAGTTGTACACAGAGAATGCTATTGCCTGCTTGCCTGTTCATTTCGTAGCAAAAGTGCGCGCTCAATCCAAGCCCAGTTTGCCGTGTTATTTAAGAGGAGTCGGAGAGACATGAAAGCTTCTACACCAGAAGATGAAAACCTGGCACTGCAAGTCGTGTCAAGGCCCAGAACTTTGACACGTTTAGGACATGGTTACACTCGCTTCACTTCACTGTGAAGTTTCATTGAAACCTTGGAGTATAAATAATAAAAATAAATTCAAGAGGATGCTAGGGCATACGATGAATCGGGACAAAATGCAAGCAGGCTCGGGGAGTGTGGACCTGTAAAACGCGAGGTCAGGGACACAGGGGAGCCACGTGGCAAAGTCTGCTCAGCGTCTGCATTCTGGTCAGCTCTACTCCAACTTGGACGTCAACGGTCACCATCACCATCCCTTTTTCTTACTCCCTCTACATAGCGCTCGAGTCGCCATGGACGGTATGTTTGCCGCCTGTACGCCTTGCCCTTCTGACGCGTTCTTGTTGCAGCATCAGGAGCAGCCGTTAACGGCCATGTAGCAGACGCTACCTCGGGAAGACTACAAATTATCAACGACGAAAAGAACTTCACGTCAGCCTTCAAATAATACCATTGGGAGACAGCACTGAACGCCCAGCAGGACCGAACTGACGCCTCAGATTGAGCGGTGGGGGCTCAGAGACGCTGGCTTCAATTATGATATAGTGGCTGTATTTGGATCCCAGTCTACGGGCAAAAGTAAGTGTTATTCGACTTTGAAGGCTTTTCCATTGAGGACGATATTCTAGGTACCCTACTAAACAGATTATTTGGCACGACTTTTGACGTTATGGACGAAACCAAGAGGCAACAAACCACGAAAGGTTAGGCGACTAGCAACTCTATCCTCACAAGGCTAAGCGTGCTCTAGGCATCTGGATGTGTCGTGGCAAGAACATGAACGTAATGGTCATGGATGTCGAGGGTACCGACGGTCGTGAACGCGGTGAGGACCAGGTACGCATCCCGCTTGTCCCTTTCTTCAGTGTTGTACTCATAATGCATAGGACTTTGAGCGCAAATCTGCCCTCTTCTCTCTGGCCTCGTCCGAGGTCCTCATCATCAACTTATGGGAGCACCAAGTCGGCTTATATCAGGGGGCTAACATGGGTCTCCTCAAGACAGTCTTCGAAGTGAACCTAGGGCTCTTCGGAAAGAAAGCCCAAGATGGGTACGTGACATTGCTCGACTGTCCCCGCTACCGCCCACCGAACCTCTTCGTAGGACGAGCGGCCGAACTTTGCTGCTCTTTGTCATCCGAGACCACATTGGTACCACACCACTCGCAAATTTGCAGGCGACCTTGACGGCCGACCTCAACAGAATCTGGGATTCATTGTCAAAACCTGACGAACTGAAGGATCGAATACTACGGGACTACTTCGACCTTTCTTTTACCGCACTTCCACATAAGATCCTAGCCGCTGATCAGTTCGAGGCAGAAGTTAGAAACCTGAGGAGCCGCTTCACCGACAAGACGAAGGATAACTATCTGTTTAAACCCGCCTACCACAAGAGAATTCCCGCGGATGGTGTCGCGTTCTACATGGAAAATATTTGGGTGGGACAATCACATGTTCGCTCCTTCTCCCGCCTTGCTCATATTGTCTTGTAGGAACAAGTGCAAACCAACAAGGACCTCGATCTACCCACACAGCAAGAGCTCCTCGCGCAGTTCCGTTGCGATGAAATATCCAGCGTTGCACTCGCCGAATTTAACGAACAATCTAAATCGCAGAAGCGTCCCATCGAAGCAGGCAAAGTGGTGGAAGGCCTCGGAAAGATGATGCGGGCTTGGAGAGTAGACGCGTTAAGTAAGTCGGCGGTCCTTGACGTATTAGTCTTGCTCACTCCCTTCCTTCAGCCCGCTATGACCGCGACGCGTCTCGCTACCATCAAGGCGTTTACAAGCGCAAGCGAGTAGATTTAACGAGTGCTCTTGACTCTACTCTTTCCCCCCTTTTCCTTGGACAGTTGAAGAATCTGCACAAGTTGTGTCTTTCTTCATTCAAGAAGGAACTTCTTGACAGTTTGAAGGGAGAAGAATACAACTTTGCCGAGGTCGTCAAGTCCGCTAGAGAGACATGGGAGACCAAGTTCAAAAGCGCAGCAGTGGAAGCTGTGGTTGAGGAGAGTCCTGAATGGAATTGGGAGGAGGAGTCATTCCTGTTGAAGGATGAAATGAGCACGGTCGCCGACCAATGCCGCAAGGACGAAACGAAGAAGATGGTCAATGTGATTGAGGTCTGTTCTAAGCATTGAATGGTGTAACCGATATTAACGGAGTTCCTTCGATAGCGCAACTTCAAGAAGCAGATATCAGAGCCCGTGGAGTTGGCTTTGGGCGCTCCAGCACCCGATATGTGGGACCGTGTCTTGAAAAACTTCAAGCAGACGTTGGAAAAAGCCGAAGCGACTTATCTTGCCAAAGCAAAAAGTACAGTGACAACACCAAAGTTTATCCCTCAATGACTCACCTTTTGCCACAGGCTTCAACTGCACAGAGGAAGAGAACACTATCGCTTTGGCAGCACTTCGTCGCCGGGCATGGCAAGCGCTTCGTGCTAAGATTGACGAGCAGACAGCGGATGCTGTGATTCTTGGCAAACTTCGCGCTCATTTCGAAGAGCGCTTCCGTTACGACGAGAACGGCGTCCCGCGGGTCTGGAAACCAGAAGACGATATCGATGGCGCCTTCAAAGTTGCTAAAGATGAGGTACGCTATCTTAATTTGATCTCGACTTTTTGGCTAAATTGGTATGTATAGACTCTGGTTCTGATGCCTGTATACTCCAACATCAAACCTCGAGACCCGTCGTTGGAGTATATCTTACCTGCTGATGCAGCTGCAGCAGACCCTCAGACGTCCACTGAAGAATTCGATTTTGAGGCGTCCCTTGTCGTCTTTTCAGAGACAAAGGCTCTTGACTTGACGAACAAGTTTCGGAAAGAGGCAGATGCGTACTACGTTGAAGCGAAGCGGAGTACGGTTTCTAGTATCGCTCAGGTGCCATACTGGATGTATGGGATGCTCGTTGTTCTTGGATGGAATGAAGCGATGGCTATCCTCTTCAACCCTCTCTATTTCACTTTCCTTTTGTTTTTCCTCGCTGCCTCGTACGTATATTTTCCCTTTCGCTTTTCGTGGTCTCATGGTTCGATTCCCTCTCAGGTATCTCATCTTCCAATTGGGTCTATCTGGTCCTCTGCTGCAGGTGACCAAGACCGTCGGAGGCGAGGTACGGTTTTTGTTGCGATCAGCATTCCTCCGGATAACATGTTTATTCCTCAGATACAACGCCAAGCAGCAGCTCGTCTGCGAGAACATTTCTCAGAACCCGTTTTAGCGCAACCTGTGAAGGTGCAAACGCCGGAAGACGAAGACCGTGCTCGTCGCTCACAGCCTCAATAAAATCACGAAGACACTTCGTTCTCTAGAAATATATGTATATACCTTAGCAGACGTTTCCCTGGATTTTGGATATAATTATGGCTCGGAATTCTTTTGCATTTCAAGGAGATTTGTCGAATCCACAGTAGTATTTCCTTCCTTGCAAAGTCAACAGCGCGTGGCGCCAATCGTTTAATATGGTCTCCCATCGCGCGCGCGTCTGGTGCGTGGCGTCGACGGGAAGCGCTTGCAAACGGGCCGGGAGAGATGTTCTGATGAATTCGAAGGCGTAGGTGGGTGCCAAGGCAAAGAGACGTCCAGGTGCCTGTTATGTCGTAGGCGTCGGGACTTGTGAGAAAGCGCCTCGGGTTTGAAATACAAGATGGCGGCGCCTATGTATCTTTCCATGACATTGGATACAAGGCTTTTTGTGAAGGAAAGGCTCTTAGGTATTCTTATCTTTCAATCCTCGTCTACTTTCTAGGCTAATAATCAGCTGGCGTTGAGTGAGGAACCTGGAAAATGACCTTGAATTTGAAATGCCGATTGGAAATTTCCCCACTTCCCGTTTTGGAAGCTGAACCCCTTTTGGTTCCTTCCAACCACGAACACTTGCAAAGTTTGTAAAAACGCGCGAAGTCTTGGCCTTGATTACACTAAGGGTGTTCTGTATACTTCAATTTGAGGACTCGGAGGCTGTATGCGGAGTCATTGACTCCGTGCACTGACGCGACGTGACCCGTTTGAAGTAGCCCATGGGACCTTGATTGCACTTAGTGAACACAGAGACGTTGCGCAGGTATCTCCAAAGAGCATGTGCGTTGCTCTCTAGACTTTTACGACCTTCAATGCACGGCACTTACGGTAACTGTGCAGTCAATATTTCGACTGTTAACACGCTCTAACGACTTCGTAGTAGATTCATCGGTCCTTCTTGTCTCTGCTTTCAAGAACGCAAACGAGGACGCTTAAAACTAGACCGGCCCGCCAAAATCCAATAACATCTATCCTGTGACTCGCTCATAAGAGCCCAAGCAAAGGCTCGAGCATTGAGCAAGCTCTTGGCAAGTTCCGTTCTTTCTGACATGTCGCCTGATCAAATCAGGGTTGGACAATCGCTGCCCCTTGCCCCGCATAGTACCCCACATCAGCCTCCATGATACAGGACTCTAGCTCAAAATTCTCCGGCCCGCCGGAGCGCATCTGCATTCAATCCAGGACCATAGCAGCTCTGTATAAATACAGGGACACCGTGTCATAGGATTTTTTGTTGTCGTCCACCGACTTCCTTCCTCTCCCTCAGCTCGATGGCGGACAATCAGCTCACGACTACGCAGTCAAAGCGCTCTAGTACGGAGAAGGCTGAGGTACAAGAGATCGAGGCGTATCCCAACACTGACCTCTCGTGGGCGGACAAGCCGGACGACGACGATGAGACGAGCGCGCCGGGGGTGCTTGGGTATTTCTTGAAAAAGAATCCCTCACCGACGTTTATTGGCGATGTCGCGAAGATGAACACTTACGACCTGGATCCTGTTGTAATCAAGCGCTTGGAGAATAAGGTTGACTTGCTCATCATTCCCGCGTTAGCCGTGTGCTATATGGTGAGATGGTCGATGGTTGGTCTCATCTCATGTGCTGACGCGTCTTCAGTTCTACTATGTGTTCGTGTGGTGTCCCGAGACCCTCGTCGCGTTGTTGATCGCGTTTACAGTGACAAGACTACCCTTTCCTACGCGGCAATATTTGGCAGTATGTATTAGGTCGCCTACAATCGCACATTTGGCTTACAGCTCCTGGACAGTCAAGGAGGATCTTCATCTGGGAAAGTCGGAATATGTGGGTGTCCTCATTCCTGGAATTGCGCGCGCGATGACTGACAAAACGCAACAGAGTTGGTTGTCCAGTGTCTTCTACTTTGGCTGGTTGGCTTGGGCGCTCCCTACGAACTTCCTGATGCAAAAGTTCCCTTTGAACAAGTACCTGGCTTTCAACGTTCGTGTTCCTCTGTTCTCGTCTAGAATGTCCGTCCCGACCAAACTTTCCAGATCTTTATGTGGGGTGTCCTTCTCATGGCACAGGCTGCGAGTCGGAACTTCACGGACCTTGCCGTCCTTCGAGTGCTATCCGGCGCATTCGAGGCTACCGCGGACCCTGCCTTCGTCCTCATAACATCGACATGGTACACCCGTTCTCAGCAGCCAACGCGAATCGGATACTGGTATTCGTACGTCGCGATAACTCCGTCAACCATACGCTCGAGCTGACCGCGTGACTTGTCCCTCGACAGTGCCAACGGCCTCGGAATCGCTCTCGGTGGCCTTTTTGGTTATGGCATTGGACAGGTGCGTTGTACTTTGCGAGCCCTTCTCTTGGCATCTTCTGAATTGCTTTGTGGCGCGCAGATCAACAGTACTTTGGCCTCGTGGAAATATGAATTCCTCATTATCGGTGCTCTGTGCAGTGTTTGGGCGGTCGTTCTTTTCATCTTTATCCCTGATTCGCCGTACCGCACGCCTTGGTTCACAAGGAAGGAACGTCTTATGATCGTTAGCCGGAAGCGCCATGACCAGAACTTGACTGATAACCGAGAGTGAGTTTCTTTCTTTGCCAACTTGGACTCAACAGGTCCTGACGAGTGAAACAAGATGGAAATGGGACCAAGTCGTAGAGGCCATTATCGACCCGAAGATCTACCTCTTCTTCTTGTTCGGATTTACTGCCAATGTTCCTAACGGCGGCACGTCCAACTTTGGTACTCTCATCGTGAAAGGGTCAGTCTGCCATCTGATGCTCTCGCGACGCGCCATTGACAGACTGATGTAGCTTCGGTTTTGACACTCTTGAGACAACGTTAGTACGCTTGGCCATTTTCGCTTGCGCCTCGGTGTTGATCTCAACTGCTGCAGACTCATGCAGATTCCCTATGGTGCAATTATCTCGTGCATGTATGTGTTTCCTCGTACTTGGACTCTTGCGGCCAGAAGTTGAGAGTTGCTTGAACAGTATCTTTTTGGCCATCTTCGTCAACACCAAGTTGCCCAAAGGCAATCGCACGTGGCTTATGGCCATCACCAATGTACCAACGGTCATTGGGTTCGCTATGATTGCCTGGTGTAAGAGCAAGGGTGCGCGACTTGCGGGATACTGTAAGTTATAGAGGATCGTTGCCTCTCACCGTACTAACTTGCGACCAGGGATGACGGGAGCATCGAATGCGACATTCGTTCTGGGCTTATCGCTCGTTTCTGGAAATGTTGGTGGACAGACCAAAAAGGCCATCGCTAGCGCTGCAGTTTTCTTGGGTTTTGCAACAGGGTGAGTATCTATTGGAGAAGAAGAACGACGCTCATTCGATTGGACAGGAATATCGTTGGTCCATTCTTATTCAAGGACAATGAGGCTCCCGAATACTTCACCGGTGTCGTTGGATGCATGGTCTCTCGAGCGCTGGAGGTAAGTCAGACCGGTAATACTACATACTCGCGATGAGTGCTCATCGACACTATCCAGATTGTTATCATTCTAATCCTCAGGTACATTTTCGTGCGGGCAAACAAGCGCCGTGACCGCGCCGAGGCAGAAGGCAAAGTGAGCTACGATGCCAATCTCACCGGCTTGGAGGACATTAGTGACTGGAAAAACCCTGCATTCCGCTATGTTACTGTGAGTCACTCGTGTCGACATGGTTTAACTTGCAGCTCATGCTCTTTTTAGTGATGACTGAACGCGATTTCCTTCTGCAATATCTTTACTGTACATTTAGCATGACTTTGTGAAATGATGAAAATGCATATGCTGTTCAACCACGTCTGAACGGTGTAATAACGAAATATGTAGTCGATGAGCAGCCACCATTTCGAGCCAAGACTGAGTCTAGACCTCTAACGGAGGTTAGACGCGATCAGATCCAGTTTGGGGTATGGCCCTTTCGGACCTTGTACGTCAAGTAGCGGTGAGCTTTCATCGCCTCGTACCGCCCGTTTTTCTCCCTGCCATGGGAAACTCGTCTTCCAGTGCGGGCGGACAGAATGGGCACCCCGACGATTGGCGACCCTCACGACGGACTCCGTTGTCGGAGCTCCATTCAAGCGCCTCGCCGTCACCGATACCCGCGCCTTTCAAGCGAGGGCGCTCGCTCGAGCTGCCCGACATCGAGCTCAATCTGGCGCCCCGTGAACCGATACCAATACCCACTGCGAATCGCACAGATTCGCGACCTGAACGTCCGAGAAATCGGCGACAGCACTCGGGCAACGCATGGAGTCCGCAGAGGAGCACAACGAGCAGCCCTCGGAGCAGTTATGCTCAGCTTCAGGCTCCGCCACCGTCTGTAGATAACAATCCACCTCCGGGCTTTGCTTCGATTGACGAGGACGAGTCGGAGAACGAGGGATACCAGCAGGAGGTCGTCCGGAGCACCCTTCCGCTGCCCCTCGCTGTCACGGACAGTTCAGACCCATCCAACGACGTGATAGAGACTCCCATTGTCTGGAACGGCGACGGCACAAACGTATTTCTCGCTCGTGCAGGCGATAATGACTGGCAGTCACTCATACCCATGCACAGGGAGGGCGAACGCTTCATCGTCCGTCTTCCTTTACCACGTGGCACCCACCACCTGCGCTTCGTCGTCGACGACCAGTCACGCGTCGCAGACGACATGCCCAAAGCTGTCGACGACCAGGGTGCCTTTGCCAACTATGTCAGTGTCGGCCTCAGCAGTCCGCCTCCCACCGCATCCGCGTCCCCCGTCATCACCAGAAACCACAGCTTCTGGAGTTCATCATCCGCTGGGCCCAATGCTACCGTTTCCGCCCCAGAATGGACCGATGTCATCCCGTTCGAGCTCACGGAGGCCGCTGCAGAGGAAGAGGCGTTTATCGCCAACTACAACGCGAACGCTACGATGCATGGCCGCCGCCAGGTCATCACTGGCTTCAATCTACCGAATCCCAACTTGCCTCCCGCCCCGCAGCTCCCGCGGCACCTCGAGAAGCAGATTCTCAACACGGGCATCTCGACGAGCATGAGCAGCAGCAGCAAGGAGAAGCGCAAGAGCCGCCACAGTCACGGCCACAGCCACAGGCGCGGCACCGTCAGCGACAGAACGACGCCAGAGGACGAGATGCCCCCGTCTACGCACCGCGTTCTCCCCGTGACGACCGCGAGCGGAACCGATATCCACGCGTTTGCGGGCATGTCCATGACATCCACCGTCACCTCTCCATCGGGAGACAGCATCGTCGTGCCGAATCACGACGACGATGCTGTTATAGCCGACGACAACAGCGTCCTCCCCGTTCCCAGTCATGTCGTGCTCAACCATCTGAGCACGAGTAGTATCCGCAATGGCATTCTGGCAGTGGCAAATACGGCGCGGTACAAGAATAAATTTCTTACCACTATATATTACAAGCCTACGTAGCACCAAACAAAACGAATTATGTACTAAACTGTCGCTTAGATCTCAGGGCCTTGTTGTATGTCGTTGTGCAATTCTCCTTGTTCGTTTGATAAGACCATTTGCAGAAGATTTCGATCTGTCTTGTCACTGAATGACTTGGGGGCAATCGAGTGCCTAGCTTCGTTTCCTCTTCGTGCTTTCTTGACTTGCATTCATGGAAGTTGGCACAGTCGATCCTTTGTCCTCTCTTTCCTGTTCTCCGTCCTGTTTAGTCTGTTCTACCAAGTGTCCGGCGCCGGAATAAATTTCCCTCTCTTCGCATTGGCGATGATACTTTCTGGGCAGATGAACATGACGAAGGAGCAGGCACTCTTATCGGCCGATGGTGTTTATGATACGAGCTCGCGACAGGCGCAAGTGGCAAAGCTTCGGCTAAGGGTGCTGGTGGCGTAACCGTCGGATTCGTACGAGGGAATTATGACTTGGAAACTCGCACTGAAACGTCGTGGCCCTTACAGTACGCAAACACGACGCGTTTCAACGCAGCGGATAATTTCTGGTGACATGCTGTTCTTGGGGCTTGCTCCACATCCTAACGGGCTGCGCGGGAAGCGAGATTCATTCAAAAGCCGGCCAACTGTTTCTTTCTTTCTTCAGCAACTTTTGCATTTTCAACGACTTTCTTCTCCCAAGGTACGCATCACTATATAGGCTGTCTGCAAAGTAGATACTGACCGGTAATTCAGATGCGGTTCCAAAGCTTCCTTATATTCGTTCTGTCCGCCGGATCTGAAATCCAAGCGCGAGATGAACACGGCCCTTCAGAAGAAGAACTGCTACAATGACGGTGACCCGAGCGTCGTCTGCGGACGCTCGGTATTTGCAGAGAATCGCGAGTTCTACTGCCCCAAGATCAACCAGCTAATTTGCTGCGCTGACTGCAGTAAGTAACCCTTGCTTTGTGTTCTCGTTTCTCGAGAGTTGCTGATGGTTATCTATTAGACTCGCACGGATGCTAGACTCTCTGCTTGACCCAGCATCCAATGTATGACACGAACTTTAAACCTTGTACGATTCAGAATATCATATTGGACCTGCATGAATACTTGGGTCCCAAGCTCCGACGAGTTCGCGAAACAAAAGGGTCTGTCCTGTCCCGTTAATGGACTGAACTTTCACAGCAGTCGAGTGTAGAGCCTCAGTCAGTCCTACACGCCCGTCAGGAAACTCTAGGTAGCTGGCCATGCTCGAGTTGCTCAACTGACCATGCCAGGGGAGGAGGGCTAGCCAGGTAACCTAAGCCTACAATATGAGCAAGTATTGATATACTACACTACGACGACTACACTACTCTACAACTACTATATCAACACTTGTTCATATTGTAGGCAGAGGTTACCTGGGGGCGTGCGACGCATCGTCGGTCTGTGACTAGCTGCAATCATTCAGTCCATCCAGATAGGATCAGTCCTTATAACTCTTAGCTCAGGATTTGTATGCCTGTAAGAGATAATGAGTATTGCACTGTAGGCAGAGTAAAACGGAATTCAGGAGTGAGTAGGTACATAGGGTTAGGGTTTCTCAACTGACCCGCCTTCCTCCATTACTGCTGCCTCTCTTCGGAGCCCTGTGCCCCAGCGCAGCGTCCGTTCGCTCTCCTCTGCTGGGCCTAATCCATGCCCCAGCAAAGTCAAGCTCACTGTGGCAATATACCTCCGATGGAATGTCCAGTTCCGCGAACTGATCAAGGAAATTTACACTGGGATATTATTCATTTTGCATCGTCGACCACAACGACGATGACCGGCAGGCCTGCTTTGTATGTTACTTGGCACTGTATACCCCGCCGAATTGTCATTGACGCGTGGACGCAGTACGGCAACGTCAACACGCAATTAGCGGGCGTCGCCAAGCAGCTCAGCGACATTCCCGAGCTCAGTACTGGGTTCGATGCAATAGGATTGATTCTCCCGGGGAGGCCAATTTCTTCGAGCATATGTGGAACGCTATAAGTACACAACCCTCATAACCTTTGGTTCGCAGCCCTGGGCGTGTCCGACTTGCCTGCGTGCTCAGCCTGGGATTTACTCCGTCGATGGCCACGCTTCTTGGCTTCCCGATGCCAACGAACTTGTACAACGGGCATAACTCTCATCTACTTCCAGCGCCAGCGGCGGGAATGAAGGCGGACCGGATGCCAACACCGCAATCGGCGAACTATGTCGAATAGCTAGTTAACTCGCGTCTCGCAGTGAAGTATAACGAAGGACTGACAATGCATGTTCTTCCCGTTATCCGTTCTTTCAAGGGAGCTTGGAATCTCGCTTTCACGGAGCAACACACTCCCTCCGATGTATCCTAAAAGGAGTCAACAAAGAAATGCATAAGCTTGTATCAGTACTTACCGGTAGGGCCTGCGTTGTACGTTCTCTGTTTACGGTGCATGATATTCTATAGATCTGTTATCGGAACACTTCTTATATATATGTAAGGACCAGAGTCATGCCGTCGAATTACGCGTCGTAATGCGGAGATGACTACAGTCGCCATGTCGGCTTATTGTAATTACTTCGCCGCGAACTCGTTAGACAAGCTTACGCTACTACGAGGGAGCACGGAACAGTCTGTATTTGAACCATGAACGCAACATAATTAATCGTTAGCGTTACCAAACAAACTACTACGATCAGAATGGCTCTGGATGTCTTCGAGAACCACAGTGCAGGCTTGAGAGCAGTAGCATACATTTTCACCAGGAGGGGGCTTGGTTCGAGTTCGATGCGCTGTGTCCTGTTCACCGAGACCGGGCTGCAGCCTCTTAAGTATCGCCGTGTCATCTTGGCACTACGTTATTTGCGCTATCTGATGTCTTTGCCTCTCTCACTGTTCGCGGCTCAGGCATTATGTACGAGTTTCTGACACACTGCGACTCTATCACCATTCCTCGTGGCTTATGGATCTTGATATCGCGCTGCGGGGTGTACTGCCGGAACATGATGTTCTGCCAGCGGTCGGTATGATGTCTGTAGATTTGATTGACAGGCTTATGAAGGACGTCGCGCATGTCAGTAAAACGACTGCGCGGGCTTACCGAGACGAATACCCGTTTATACCTTCGACACGGGCGCGCGGAACCCTTTGTACTCAGGTAGACGCGCCATCAAAGCCGGTAATCTCTATCCTGCGGCACTACCTTATGTACTGAGGTGCATGTTGCGGATCATCGTGTCGCGTTGACGCGCTTTCTTTTGGGGGCACATGGTCGACGAGGTAACATGCGAGGAGTTGATTCAGATCGGGGCAGAGGACGAAGCACTCAACGGTTATGACAGTGTTGATGAGGAGGTCTGACGGGGTTGTTCTAGTTTTTTTTTTTTTTTGTTTCTAGGTCTGGAAGATTGACGGCGTGGAGTTGGAAGGCTGGTTGGATGTCAGGGGGCTATGTGGGTCGGAGAGCACAAAATTATGTATTATCCTGTCTAGGCTCTCTGTAGGCAGAGCGCCCCCTCGGTTGGGGCGTGGTCACCTCTCAGATCCTGTGATTCGTAGTGGCGGTCTCAAAGGCAGATTACGACGCGCTCTGTCTTTCAACGCCGCACAGGCTCTCAAGGAAGAGGAAGACGACGATGACGACGTCTCCATAAAAGCGTCCCAGTCCAAGAAACCGAAAACACCCATACTTATCGATTCCGCCGTGCAAAAACCTGGAGGTGGTATTCGCAGTCCTGATTCTGGCGGAGACGACGCCTCCACCAGGGCACCTTCGACTGTCCAGACCAAGAAACGGGGTCGTGCTGCCTCCCTCTTCAGCTCTCGCCTCAACGCCAGTACCGATAACATCTCCCTTTCTTCCACGGTCAGCAGTGCTTATTATGATTATGGATGTATGTAGGGCGTTGATCCAAGCACTGCTTACGGCACAATAAGCACGGAAGATGAGCATAACGACCGCAGTGGTGTGCGTGTAGATTAATAATAAAGACCTGGCGTTTCATGGGCACGGAGGAGCGCGTGGTTGAAGACCATTTGAAGAATAAGGCAAGGGACTAGAGGGAGAAAGGCCAAAAAAGGCATGACAGTCTCGTGACCTGACTCCTGCCTCATTTGGAACACAAACAATAGTCAACTTCCGGATGGGGAAATTCTATTGTTCTCCCAAAGTGCATTGTTCTACGAAATGGAAACAGGCCGGGCCCAGCGCAATGAGTACAATGGACCGCCCCGAGTCAAAAGGATCGGTTCCCTTTCTTGTTTCCCGTCCTTCACGTCCTTTTTACGCCCTTCGACGTCGCCGGCCGACTCATTCCTGGCATGTCTGTCTCACCCCCACCCACATACGACGCTCACTATACGACCACGACCGGCCTAAAGCCCTACCTTGAACTCCCATATCTTTACTCTCTCACATGGCTCGCATATCCCATATTATCCCTCATCTTCGTCGCGTTCCGGCTTCATGCATCGCTCGATTCGGCCCAGAATGCCATTGACAGTGCCAAATCGAATCTGTTGGCCAGCTGCAAGGCGGCGGAAACGGCTGCCACTTCGGCCGCGAGCATGCCTCGCTATATGGCCATCGTCATGAACCAGCAGTACTCGGACGCAGTCAACGCAAGTCTGAACGCGGCGCGCGCCACCTTGGTGGTTTCTTTGACCATTATGGAGGCCATCATCAACTTCATCGTCGACATCTATCGCTCCACGCTGCTCTGCTTTTTGGAGCTCGTGATTCGGGGAGGCCTAGCCGTTCTTATTGCTGGCGTAGCTGAGGTACGTTCCGTGTTAGCCTCCTCAAGTTCTCAATCTAATTGCTCCCTAGTTGAACAAAGTTATCACTGCCGCTGCTAGTGGTATCGAAAGCACCATTCAAGGTAGCATCTCTACTGCCAACGATGCGATCAAGTCTGCAATCGACGCCATTAACGCTGTTAACCCATTCTCCGACATTAACGTTCCAACGATTAGCACTCCCGATCTCAGCTCATTGTCCAATGTTACTCTACCGGACTCATTTACCCAAGCCCTTACTAGTCTCAATGACTCGCTTCCTACGTTCCAGGACCTCAAAGACAAGGTCGAAGCAGTGTAAGTGCATACGTCTTTTCCTAGCTTTTACACAGCTCTAACCTGACTACAGGATTGACACGCCTTTCGAACTCTTGAAGGGTGAAATCAATGACACCTTTTCGGGCATGGTTCTGAGCCCAGCTGGCCTGCCCGTTCCAGAGCAGAATACTCTCGCCTTTTGTGGGGACATGGACTTGTCGGTTGTCGACGACGTTGGACGCGATCTCGTCAAGCTCACGAAGATTTCCATCATTGTTATCATCTTGGTGGCCTTGATCCTCATTGGTCTTAACTGCCTTCTTGAGTGGTACAAGTGGAGGTGCCAGGAAAGGCATTTCCAGTACACGCGGGAGGCCTGGATGACTGACCCGTCGGTGTACCACTCCAAGGACATGGTTGGGGCTCCTCAGGTGTCGCTTACGGACCACAACCTGCTTATGCTTCACGCGACAGCGGCTCATCCACTCCTCACCCGCCTTTCAAACTGGATCTCCGCCCGCCTCCGCCTTTCTCCGTCGAAGCACAACAACATGCAATGGTTCTTCCAATATGTGTTCCACCCTCCCGCTCTTGCATGCTTCCTCATTGGTTTCTTTGGCCTCATGGCTATCGAAATTCAACTTCTTGCCATGCGTCCCCTCGTAGACAGCTATTCCGACAAAGTAGCAGCTACCGAGGCCGGCTTCACGAACACCATCGCTACTTCCATCAACAGCAGCATGTACAACCAATCCGCTGCGTATGCCCTCTCCGTCAATGCCCAGGTAGATGGGATGCAGAGCTCTATCAATGATGGTTTGTTTGGCTGGGTGAACTCCACCACCACCACACTGAACGATACGATCGTGGAGTTCTATGATGAAGTCCAGTCGGCGGTGAGCAGCGTGTTTAATGGCACGATCTTGGAGGATGTGGCGCAGGAGTTCATTAAATGCTTAATCGGGTCGAAGGTTGATGCAATTGAGAACGCTCTCACTTTCCTCCATGACAACCTGGCTATCGATTTACCTCGCGTCAACGAGTCTGTTCTCGTTCTGTCTCAATCCCAGGTCAACGAGGTATCTCAGCCCATTGCTGCAGCGACCGTGGGCGGCTCCAATGACGATGACGATGGAGGAATCCTTGGCAGCCTCGTCAACTCCTATGTGAAATCGCTGGAGAAGGAGCGTATTACGTTTGGCATCTTCCTCGCCCTCTGGGGATTCGTCGTGTTCATGGCCATCTGCATCATTCTCTGGCACTCATATGGGAAAGTCTCTCTAGAGAACCGTCGGCGGCGGAAGTGGCAGAGAGAGCAGCGCGGCGGCGAGACTGGGTTTGTCGATCCCTTCAGGATAGGGCAGCCTATGTACCCTCCTAGTCAAAACTCCTTCGGTGTCGCCGATCCCAGAGATACCGCTCCACAATCCCCGAAGCGTGGTTTCACGCTTCCATTCTTCAAGCGGCCGCGTATCCCCATTCCATCTGAGTTGAAAAACGAGAAGAGCTGGGATAGCTTTTTCGTGGAAAAGCCCGGGACACAGCCTCCTCCTGAGGAGAGGAAGCGTACAATCAGCCATCCGCGACGCCTGATGGCTCTAGGAAACATGGGAAGAGAACGGTTCGTACCAGACGCTGAACCCGACCTTCATGGTAGTGATCCTTCTGTCGACGCTCAGGAGAGCCAGAAGAGCAGTACCACTTGGTTTGGTCGCTTCACGGCTCTGTTGAACAGGAAGCAGGAGACCGCTGACGAGACGGATACTATCCAAAGTGGTTCCAGTCGCCAGCGATTCCGACCCAACCTCCGCATTTCTGTTGGGCGCGCCGAGGCTGCGAAGCCTTCATACGTTCTTGCCCCTGCTCCCGTCGCGCCTGTGCCTGTGCCTGCTCTCCAGGCGGACACCGTTCGTGCTTTGAGCTCTCGTTGGTCCGCTTCCCCTGTCGAACCACCCGCAGCTCCCTGGGCGAAGAAAGTCCTCTCTCCTACAGCATACAAGTGGATCCCCCAAAAGCCGAAAGCGCCTGAGACCGACGTTCCCGCCGATGTTCAGTCTGATGCATATGAAGAGCCATTACCGGTCCCCTCTACCCTCGCCCCACCTCTGCACTACGGTTTTGATAACCGTGATTCAGTCAACCCACGTGGATTGTTCGCTACGCCGTTTGTCGCAGGCGCCTCGCACCGTCGTTCTTTATCCGACTCAGCGTGGTTGAAGAATGATCCTGCTAGTGCGCGCAAGTCAACGGCAGTCAACCCCTTCGTAACGCCCTTTGATGACGAGCATCAAGTAACGATCAAGCACGCTGACGCGCGCAAGAGCATTCCGACGAATCCATTTGCTGGTGTGGCTTTCTGACCAACACACAGTCCACTTCTTGAGGAAGTTTCTGTTGTATAACGCTGAACGACATGCTAACGAGGACAAGACATATTTTATTCTCGATGTAATAACGGATCGCTTTCGTAATAGTTTAGATACCGTACCGATAATTTAGGTCGTTTGTATTTCTACATAGATACACGCATGCTTGAGCTGGACTTTATCTCACAACTTGTATATCAGCAGCTAGTTCTCTTTGCAAATAGGACATCATTTACACGATACTTTGATAGTCGTGTTGCTCGAGTTGGCCTAATGCTTAAGTCAAACGCTTCGTTTGGTGGTGAGCTTTGCAACGGCCAAGCTAAGTGGCGACGTGATGAGGAGAAGAGAAGCCGGTATCGTTGATACCGGCTTGTTTGGGGTGAGGTCCCGTCTCGCCTGAATACATGTCTATATACACGACGAGAAACGGCCGTCTGCCCCTTAGACTTGGCCTGGCAGCGGCTCTGAGACCCTCGTTCCTCGGGCCTTGAGCCTCTGCGCGTCATGACTGCTAACTACTGTACGTAGCCTCGTTAGCCATATCTGATATCAGCTAAGATCTACAAGATGTACTTCAACCCGTCGAACCCGATCGGTCGTTTGGATAAGTGAATGGTGAGTCGTGACCACTGTGGGGAGCCACGGCGCACAACAAATAGACTTAATATCGACCTGCCCGTGTTTCGGCCGCCAAATTGGTGCTGAATGCTACGATGAAGGTCCAGCATTAGTGCTTGATAGATGTTCCAAAGACCGGACGAGGTACCTCCGCCACTAACACCAGGCAGAACCTAGGAACACGAGTCGTTTCATAGTGTCGTGGAATGCACGATCCGTGATGTACTCATGGTAGCCGTTAAGCAGCTGAGGCTGCAGCTCATCGTTTAAGCGCTTCACACGCGCCTTCTAACGCGGCCCGAACAAGAGGGGAGCTCATCACCGTTCAACTGCAACATGCGCTACTGCTAAACTTGGTGCTATTTGTGGCGCATAAACCTGGATAGAAGTCGTAGTAAAGAGTCAATGCACGGAGATTAAGTGACCAAACGATTGTTGGAGAGTTCGGGGACCTGATATCTGAGAGGGCCAATTGGCTTGGGACGCAGTTGAGTGATTAGAAGAAGCCGTTTGCTTCGGTCCTTCATCTCTGCGAGCGTCCCGGGAGAAGACGCTTAAAAAAGATTTGAAAAAGATGACCTCGGATGTAGATCAAACGTGCCAAAACATGATCTTCACCATGGAATCGGACTCTGAGGGCGATGCCGTATGGTATAAGTACATGTTGTAATAGAAGCTGCCCGGTACGTCTGTCTTGAGCGGTATCAGAGCCATGATTACGGGTGTAAGACGCGTTGTTTGCCCAGAGTTTCCTTTGTGAGCTCAGCCGACCGAATGTGCTACTGGAATACGTACCGTGGACTCCCTGGCAATTCAAAGCCTCAGGGAAACTTGACAGTGAGCGAAATGCGATAAGAAGTGAGGTCTAATCTCATGTCTGAAAACATCGAGGCGAAAGCTCATTGGAGTAGAGTACGGGCGAATCCCAAGAGTCAAACGCGTCCAAACTGCGCTCGAGTTCCTGTCAGGTTCGACGTGGCGAAGGCGGAGTTGGAAACGCGACCACGAGAGCACATGATGTGACACCTATATTAACGTGACATGCCTATGCTTTTTCTCCTCTCCCTTCCCGACAGTCATACACAACTCGTACCAGATGTTCTTGTCGAACCTTTCTCAAAACTTTTCTGACGAAATCGGCATCGACGATTTCATCCAATATTCCAGGAATGTTTCGTAGTGAATATAGTATGGCGGCGTCGTACCAGAACTCCAATTTATCCCGCGGCCTCCTTGCGAACTCGAAGCAAGCATCATTTCCGCTTGGTTCATTGGTCGGCACCATTGGAAGCTACCGACGGTGTTCTCTTTCGATCAGCCCTGCTTAAACGTTTAGTCCCGCTTTCTTGTATAGCCCCAGTCCAACTGGTACTTGCACCGTGGACGACACGCTGGCAAATCTCAGTCAGGACAGGCCTTTCACAGTCTTCTTGGCTTCGCATCTCACCTCATGAAATGGAACCGCAGAACGACTCTTCAGGATATATATATACATCAGCGGACATGTTAGACAGTAAACTCTCCCTTCAGTATGTCGAGCGTCGACGAACCGCAAGATTTGGCCCTTGACGAAATGGCCGACCTCTTCGTAGAAAGGAACGGCCGCGTCTACTCAGCGAGTACGACGCCATATCCGCTTCCTGTTGATCTTCGAGAGCAGCATGTAAGTTTGCATAATCGTCGTAATTTTCCTCGCATTTAAGCAGTTCAATGCAGCGTATGAACGTTCAACATCAGCTATTGAGGACTGTTATCGGCGCAAATTTTGTTGGAGACCTCCCTGGAGAAGTTCTGACTCGCGAGCCGGGCCGTCTAAAAGTTATTGTCGATGTAGGCTGCGGCACTGGGACATGGTATTTTTCGTTTCCTCTTATGGATTATCAACGATATTCTGACATTATTCTCTCTTGTAGGGTTTTGCAAATGGCGGCACAATTTCCCACCGCGTATATCGTTGGCCTTGACATTGGTAGGCCGTATGTGCGCTTCCCCGTTTTCCCAGTTCTGATAAGCCCTGCAGCTCCTGTCGCACCGGAGGATCACCCCGACAACGTCTCATTTGAGACCCACGATATCAATGAAAGAACTCGTTTCGGTGACGGCACCGTAGACTTTGTTCACGCGCGTTTCTGTGCCATGACTGTTGGTTCCTTCCCACAGCTCTTGAACTATGTTCTCACTTCCCCCAGGTCCGGGACTATAATCGCATCATCCGCGAAGCGAGTCGAATTTTACGACCAGGCGGCGTCTTCGTCTTTGGCGAATGGCTGCGCCAGCCGATGTTCACGCCGACTGTGAATCTCAGTCCTCTGGCCGAGGTTCCCGAGTTCTGCCGCTTTACGGGTCTGCTTAATGAGCGTCTTAGGCTACATGGGCTCCAACACATATCGGACTCTATCCCCGTCAGACTTGGTCAGGCTAGGACCTTCACAGAGATCACGCCGTTACGCTTTTTCATTCCCATTGGCTCCTGGCATCCGAATGAGAACATGAGGTCTGTTGGGCGGGCCTACCGCGGCTGTATCAAACGATTCATGGACGCGGTGAAGCCATTTATCCTGGAACTCGACATTACAGAAGCGGAGTATGACCGTATATGTGCAGCAGCTAAAGTTGAGATCAGTCATGCGAATAGCCCCCCACTTGTTTCGCATTATTTCTCCGGATATGCTGTTCGAGCCTGATTAAGTATCGCCCACTTCCTGGATTCCTGCCTTTGCATTTTGGGTTACGGACGGAACTTTTTTTTATTTTCATCCTTACCAAGTAGTATGGCCGGCTATGCTCACTCGGTAGTCTGTGAATCATCGATTTTACGCTCCTATTGTACTTTCTGTACCAGACGATCATAATAGAGCCCACCAGTATTTTTTCGCACGTGTCATCTTCAACCAACACAATCATGTACTCTGATTCAGAAGACAAGAAGCCATCGATATCTACTCGTCTTAGTAACATATTGAAGGACTATCTCAATCTTCCTGGTCCTCTTGTTCACGTCCAGCCTTATAGCCTCGCGGATAGTCCCAGCATTTCCTTCAGCGTGAAGGACTTGGAAATAATCGAACTTCCACTCGACGCGAAGGATGCACAGGCTATGAGCGCCCGTGCTGACTCTATCAGCGAGCCTTTCTATCGATCTAGTCCACGCAACGCACGTCGCATTGTTCTTTCTGGACTGCCACAACCTTACATGTCGTTTGCAGGTACACCTCCCACCGGATTGGGATAGCTGGATGTCCGAGACCGTCATTCCTACCGCGCTGCAGACCCTCGGCCTAGGCGACTATAAATGCAATTTTGAGCTACTCGAGATGGAGATACAGAGCCCAGGGAATCCGTAAGTCCCAGCCCATTCAAATTCAGGATCGAAACTAATATCTTCAGTACGCGCCAGGCTGCCAAGAGGTGTGTTTCAAGTCCGATTAAAATCAAACAATAAACATTCAGTCACAGGTCAAAGAAGCTACTCAGCAGTATGCCAATCATTGGTAGCCTGGAAGTCTTGCTGCCTTGCAAGTTCACTGGTGGACAGCTTACGATATCCCGCCCCTCATTCAAGCCAGGCTTTGTCCGCCGGGTGAATTGCGACGAGAACAGTTCAAACATCCTTGTCATCGCTTCCAGCTCTCATGCTGGCATGCGTCATTCTTTCGACGCTATCCGTAGTGGCTTTCGCGTGTCACTTGTCTACGCACTGAAGTCCGGTACTATCGGTAACGTCAGAGATTTGGACTTCTTCTTCGCTACAGATATAATTCGGGATACCCTCAGCGAATGGAAGAAGGAGCGATATCAGCCGAATGTCATTCCTATTCAACTGCGTCACAAGTACGCTCCCTCTTCGCATTTCCATTCTGGTTCATTCGGAGACCCGGATGATATTTTATTCTCTTGTCTCAATACTGTCGCCCGGGAATTGGGATTGAAGCTCTTCGTTGCGCACATTGAACACGTCCAGGGGTCTACGTGGAGCCTCCAGTTGGACGAGCATATACATACGGAGTGGTGCCCTTTGAATCGCAATGATGAGGACGATTCGGCTTCCGAGATTGAACAGCCTTGTACGTGTCATGATACACAGGAACACATTTTGGCATTCCTTGACCAGTTCGACGGAGACAATCCAGCCGACGAATTTGATGAGGAACACGGCCCGAGAGTAACGATAAACGAAGTTTTCGAAGTCGGTGGTATTGATGGCGCAGTCTTGTCCTCCGGATCTGCCATGTCTTTGCCCGGAGTGAAGTTCGAGGCGCCCGATATAATTCGTGACGCTCAATTCGGAATGAACGAGGATGACATGCTTGAAGCCTGGACGAGGGCCTCCAATGAACAGTATGGACGAGGGCCACCAGACAAACGCGAATTTGAAGAACTCGCTGTGAGTTGGGCCTCATGTCGCAGTGTTGTTGACTTAAGTCTTACCATCCTTTGTCGTAGAACGAAAAATCGCTTTTGGTGAGTCTCGGAAACGACGTTGGTTCGTGTGCGTGATGCTCATGATCCTACTTCAGTCAGGCTATTTGAAACAAGGTATGGCATCGGTTTTTCAGGCCAAGTCATGATTGATTCATCGTCGTGTCAGCCTGGCGTAACACCGTGTTGCTAATATGCCCAAATATCATCTCGACGGCCTCATATGTTTCACCAAAGCTGAAGTCGGTGTAAGGGAGTTTACAGTCAGATCCGAAGAGCATGACGAGGATTTACTTGAATACAGGAGGAATTGTATTCTGGGCCTGAGGATCTTGACTTGTCTTTATCTCTAACGTTGAGTATTACATACACAACTTGGGTGTATGGGCACGTTTTGTACTACTCTTACAGTAATAAGTTACTTTCCAGTACAAGGATTCCTTGGCACAGCATTGTCAATGTGACTGTCGGACGGGCGAGAAACTGATCCGTTGACACGTGTGAACTAACCCCTTCGTATCCTTCCACCACTCAATATACTTCAACGACATTTTCCCTTTTTTTCTCTTTCATTACGACCTCAAGATCTTCAAGACTAGCCGTCGCTGCAAGATTTCGGCGTGCTGGGCTGTATTGTAACCGAAAACAGGTCGGATACAAACCGCGGAGGCAACGACGGCCGACTTATTGTCTTTCAGTATCTCTTTATCATTACCAACATCCAACATACCCTTGCATGGAAAGCCGTGCACCCACTTTTGCAGATCTCACTTTCAACACCATCGGAAAAGCGCCTAGTCTTCTGGGTCGACTCTCGTCTCCAGGACCATCCGTAACAGCACTTCCCGCTTCACCATCTCCCAGTCCCCAGCCGATTACGCGCATCCTTGCGCCATCCAAAACCATATCTAAATCCCGCCCGAGCCTCTTGGAGTCGCTCGCTTCACCAATGGACGGTAATGAATCGTTTCTACCTTCGCCACATAATTCCATCTCGCAACCACGCTCCAATGGGAGTAAGCTATCCATTCTTCAGTATCCCCCGACACCTCCCACTGATTGTCCGCCTCGCGTGACCACGACATTGGTCGAACAACCTCCTCTTTCTGCTCTTTCAGCCCTCAAAGATCGTCTTTCATCCATTTCCACTTCGTTCCAACCCCCAGACCTCACTCCTGCATTCAATCTTGCCCAATCATCTCGAGAGCAATCTGTTCTCGCCCAGGAATCAGCTCGTCGCGCAGTCGCGCTCTCTCTAGATTCCATCCGAGCGGCACAAGCTTCATCGACAGCTGCACAAGAATCGTTTACTGCTGCCGAGAGAGCGGACACCCTCTCCAGCGACCTCCTCGTTTCGCTCGACAAACTTTCTACTCAGCTCAAAGCCCTCGACTCTTTGAATTCCATTCATGACATTAGTACTAAGCTGTCCGTGTGGGTTGCCCGAGAGGAAACCAGCCGGGCAGCTCTGCACTCATCGCACAATTCCGAATTTCAGCAAATTCCTACTGCTTCGTCAGGCTTAACACGCAGCAATCCTTCGACTCGCAATCCACAGTCCGCCGTAAAGGTTGAAGGAGATGTTCATATGACCTCCTCGGAAACCCACGCACATTCACAGTCCCAATCCACATCTTTGTTCCCGACGATTCCTTCAGATATCCCTATCGATGATGATCTTCTGGATGAGAAGGAGTCATTGGGTAAAGCCCTCGGCGAGGTTCGCCGGGCAAGAGAAAACACCGAAAGACTTCGACGTGAGACAGAGGATGCCGAGCTTCAACGTGTTAAACAGCGTCTACTCGATGCTGTGCGTGGCGCAGATCAGTTTGAAGAGGAGCTCAACCGTGCGCGACGCTCTCGGGAGGCTGCTGCTCGGGCGGACTACGAAAGGCAGACTAGGCAGTGCCTCGAAGATGCTCGCAAGGCAAAGGAGGCGCGAAGGGAGGCAGAGAAGCTCAAGGCGGCTGCAGACGAAACCCAGAGAAAGGCTGCACTCCGCGTCGCTGAAGAGGAGGCCAAATTGAAAGCGGACGAGGAAGCTAAGCATCGAGTCGCTGAAGAACATTCACAGAAGCAGAGACGGGCAGCTCAAGAGATGGCGACGCGATTGAAACTGGAACGGGAAGCGGCGGAAGAACGCAGACGTCTGGAGGAGGCAGCAGCAAAGATCAAGCTGCAACGTCAACTGGAAGCGCAGGAAAAGGCCGAGAAAGAGCGTCAAGCGGAGTATGAAGAAAAGCAGCGCAAGGTGAAGGAGAGGAGGGCGCAAGCGCTTCTTCAGAATGCTCAAGAAGCGCAGAAGCATTCACAGACGACGCGCGTATCACAGTCTCCAGTGCGCAACATTCCCCCCTCCACTGTGCCATCAAATTCCAAACCCGCGAAGCCTACCTCAAACCGCGCTATCTCCGGAGGTGTCTCGTTGGGACATTCACCTGCTACTCGGAACGAAGCCTTGCCCACAGAAACGATGAGAAGTGTGCAACTCGACTCACGCCAACATCCTACCTCTGCAAATTTGCCCCCATCGTTACCGCCCAAACCCCAACAAGCCCTCTCCTCCCGAAATCATGCAGGAGGCCCCGAATCGAGTCCATGCGTACCGCCCATCAATCATCTCGATGACGGCCGTGGTCGAAGCAGCTCCGAGTCCGATGAATTTGTTCCATGGTCGACACACGGAAATAATGGCAACGTACCACTGTTACCATTTCAGGTGTCGCCATCCGTACAGCAGTCCAATTTGCCGCATATTGGTTCTCCATCCAAGGATCAAGCGACGAAGAGGGCACCTGTGGTCACAAAGACTGAACCCGTGGAGGTGTCGATGATTCCGCCACCTCCCTTACCCCACAAAAAGGCTCTTCAGTCTTCAGCCAAGAAACAGGTACCGACGTCCTCAGGCAGTCAGAATGCTGCTGCCTCTGCTTCCTCACAATCGTCGTCGTCGGCCAACAGTCAGTCCTCTGTCGCGCCCGCTGCAAAGTCGAAATCGCCCTTGAAGAAGGGCCCGCCGGGGGTGACCACTTTAGCCCAGAAATCTGCCGCGCCTCCGCAACAAACAAAGAAGCAGGCCAAAGCTGCTAGACGTGCGGAACAACAACTTCGTTCGGAACAAGCTGGGGGTACGACGTCGAAAGAAACGAACTCCGTACCAAAGACTTCCCAGCCCGGCGGAATCAATGGAAAGCTGAATGTGCCTCAACAGTCCCCGCTCACTTCGCAACCTTCCGACCGTATTGATCAACCTAAACACGCACCCGCTACTCAGTCTGTGGGTGGGGATGGGGGATGGAGCCAATTCAATGGACAATCGCAGCCTCCGATTGCTCCTGCGGTGTATAGCCCACGACTACCTACTGAGCCTCGGTCGAGAAGGGCTCCTCGAGGAGATCATTATTCGCCGTCTCCTGATCGCTATGATCCTCCACCACATCTGCAACCTTCACCACTTCGGGATGTCCGCTACTATCCTACGGTTTCTATATCCGGACAGAAGCGTCCTCGAGACGTAGACGACGATCTGGGGCGCGCCGACAACTGGGGAGCTCAACGCCGCAGGAGCGACAGCCCTAGCCTCATGAATCGTCTTGATACTACGTCGGATGACTTTGCGCCGATGGATTATGGCGCACCGCGGCGTTACGCGCCTGATTCTCCAGAATGGGAGCCAGATTCGCCGCCTAGCCGTGGGTATAGACACATGACGCCTTCGCCCCAGGACGATCGTTCGTTCTACCCAGCGAAAAGTGGCGGGGGTTCCGCTCTGCTAGGTCGTATGAGCACTAACGGAAAGCAGCCTCGGGGGCCGAGGGGTGGTGTGAAGAGGGGTGGTGCTGCGAGAGGCGGTGGACCGAACCAACATATGCGGGGTAATATGAGCGCGTCAGGCACGTTGGCACAGCGTATCAGAGACGGTCCCCCGCGCTAGGCGCGATCGGTAATTTACTACTTGTGTGGTATGGTTTGTTTCGTCTGAGATTGGCGTTTGCTGATTTGATTTCGCAGGTTATCAGCTTATACTTTGCTACATGATATCTTTGAACCTTCCCAGTTATACACGCTTTATGTTATGTGTTGTATAATTATCATTATTTTTGACAGTCTGTTGTTCAGCCGAGACCTGAGGCTTGAGGCTTGGGTGTTAGCGCGCTCCGCGTACTTGATTATCGGAAAATTTCCCGCCGCCTGTAGTCCCACATGTTTGTCCTCTGTATGTATCACATTCAAGCACGAAGCGAAAGAGTGTAGACCTACACTCTCCATTGTTGGAGGATTGTGCGCTCTCTCATCAGATTTTGGATTCCGAAACATGTACAGACTCTTCTACAAAAACAAATGGAACGAACTTCATACTTTCTACTCACAACTTGTGTACGAGTACTACGCTTCTAGGTGGCCCTCTAAGTAACCCAGAGAATGTGGCAGTTGGAATGAACATGATGGTCGTAGAAGCGCGTTACCGTGACGTCACGCGTTACGTTTAGCATTACATCATTCTCTGTCGATAACGGTCTCCTTCGCACAGTCATCATGAGCCAATATCCAGTCCCGCCTCCTTCCTACGGCGCTTCGTCTTCTTCCCCGAAACCCAATTCCGACTCTGCCAGAGAGCCTCTGTTAGGCAACAGTAGCAGCGCTGGAGCATTTCATGACCAGCCGGAGTTTGGCGATTTGCCGGATGACTTCAAGGTCGGTTTATCCTGACTATGTCCGCAGCTCGAGCTGATACTGGGCTATTCAGTATGGCGTGAGCGTCTCTGAGAGCGCGCCAGAGATCCGGAAGGCATTTGTGCGCAAAGTGTATTCTATTCTTCGTGAGTCTGTCGATTGAAACCTTTCATGCGCTTGCTGACGCGGCTGATTGCGCAGTGTGCCAGATTGTATGACTTCTTTCATACCACTTATCTTCTTGATAACGATTTGTCCCTAGCTTGCTACGACTATCGTTTCTGGAGCACTATCCCAATCCTTCGACACGATTGTATGGGTTCAGACACAGTACGTCTTTGATCTACAGCTTTTGATACGAGCTGACCCCCTCAACAGCACCTGGGCTTTCTATGTACCTACCTTCCTCACGCTCATCAACCTTGGTGTTTTGTTCTGGAAGCGCCACAGTCATCCTTTGAACCTCGTACTCCTTTCGACCTTTACCCTCCTCGAAGCGTTCACCCTTGGTGTGGTTGTGGCCTTCTATGACAACGCCATCGTAATGAAGGCCCTGCTCATCACGATCGGTGTCTTCATTGGCTTGACGCTGTTCACGTTCCAGTCAAAGTATGATTTCGATGGCATGGGTCCTTTCCTGTTCGCCGGTCTCATTGCGCTAGGTAAGTATTTCTCTCTCTGAAATTCTCTCTCTCATCTGTCTCCAGTGATGACTGGCCTTGTTGGAATTCTCATACCTTTTGGCAAGACCATGGACCTTATCATGGCCATCGGCGGTTGCCTGATCTTCAGTGGCTATATCGTCTACGACACACATCTCATCAACAAGAGGTTGTCTCCGGACGAGTTTATTTTGGGTTCCATCAGCCTTTACCTGGACTTTATCAACCTCTGTGAGTTGTCTGAGTACTGGATATAAATGTTTGCTGACTTGACTCTGAAGTTCTCAATATTCTTCGTCTGCTCAACAACTTGGAAGAGCGGTGATATGTTGAAAAGAATTTATTCCTTTTATATACGGGTTATCTTTTACTGTAGCGTATTGAGTATTGAGTATTGAATATTGAATATTGAACTTTTCTGTCGTCTTAGACTGCATCGTGGGAACCCATTTCGAGCTTCCATTTTTGGCGATTAAATTCTTGTCAATGGCCAACATATGCAGCACATTCTACCGCGCCTAACTCGAACGGTGCCGGTGAAGCTCAGGCGCGGCCAAATCGACGCCATACAACTATGCCATTCCGAACTCGTCAAAGCACGAGGACGGTCGCTCCTCAACTATAACCCGTCGGACAGGATGCTGCCTGTTTTCACAGAGACCCTGCGCGCTCTGAGGGAAAAAAGTCATTTCATGGAGGAACAAGTCACTGTTTTAACGTCGACGAGGAGGCTCTACGGACTCGGGGAAGCTCTTGAACGGGCTGCCGATGACAGATGGTATATTGTCCCGCTGGGTCACTACGACACCATTCTGGGTGGTCTTTTGATGTCGGTTCGTCGTGTTTCCACCCACTTCCTCGTTCTCAACGTGTCTACAGACGGTTCGGCACATTCGACGAGTTTTGCGACCTTCGGTCAAAACAGCGGCATGGTCACCGCGTCGTATTGTACGGTACACAAGATATCGACAGTTCAATGTGCGTGTACTATCCATCTCCCCAGTCTACTCGCTAAGCAGCATACAGATGGAGCAAATTGACGAGAATTACAGACCTCTGTACGACGCTGGGCTTTAGGTCTGGATGCGATGACAAGCTAGACCTGGGGAAGTACAGGCACTGGGACATTTATAGCCACACTTTCTTCGACGAACTTCAGGACTCGTGAGACTGAGTACTTCATTTCACGCGTTAACCCGCTCATGTCTCGTGTAGTGACTCCGTACTGCGATTTACCACAATCGACGTACCTGGTGCAACAACAACAAGCGATGAGCAGCCACCACGCGCCTCTCCTGCTTTATTGTCGCCGGAAGTATGTGATCAGATCGTGCAGGCATGGGAAAAGCGACCGCCGAGACCAAACAAGTCCACTCTCGTATTCTGCTTCGATTTAGAGCACTGCCAAGCCCTACAGGCAGCGTTCGGCGCGCGGGATATGAAGCATCCATTTTTGATTCTGCATGCACAGAAAAGACTCCCCACGAAATTTTCCTTGCGTGTCATGGTGAGTCGTAATTTCTGTATTGCAAGTGATGCTCATTTGAGATAGACCAGTGGCCTTACCTGAAGCCCTCTTTTCGAATGTCCTCTATTATTCTGGCTAGTCCATGGGTCGTCGATAACAATGAAGCCATTTTTTTCGAACGTGTACGTCTCCTGTATCATCGTCAACGCAATAGTCGTATTTACCTCTAATCATAGGTCATGTTGGCCCGATCCCAGAACCGCCACATCATCCAAGTTATGGACTCTTCTTTCCCTGGCCTTGTCGGCATTCACAGCCTGGCGAGGATAGATCCAAACGTCACCATAGAAGGTAAAAAAACTCTCAATTCCTCCCCAGTGTTTACTTGAATGCGCCTGTAGATGAGACCATCGACAGTATAAAGGACATGGCACCGGCGAATTCATCCGTGCCTACCTCGTGGATAACCAAAATCTACGTCCAGGGCAACAAAATGGGCAATGTCCTGCCGGATGATGTATATGACGACATTCAGCAGACTTGGGAACAGCTGTCGCGGCAAAAGACGACCATTGCGTATTGTGATGATGTGAACGAGTGTCTAGCTCTTGCAGCATCTTTTCAAGCCAAACACTACAGAACAATAATCGGCGATTCTATGGAAGTTGTTTCGTGGCTCCGAAATGATTCGGATGCGCCCCAGATTATACTTGTTCCTCGTCGTGAGTTGTTATTCCCGTACTGCAAGTAGTCTCTCACTCGGTGCAGAGAGTTGGGATGCGACCTGGGAGCGCCGTGAAATCATCGACTGTGATTGTATGATCCTCGTTCGTCCGTTAAATCAAGTCACGAGAGAAGTACGTTTCCCCCTTTTGCTACCGGGTCATTTTGGTCATCTCTAGTCATAGGCTTTGGCCAAACTTCGACGTAAAACTCTACGAGACTGCAAGGTCATTCAGGTTGTTGATCCAGATGAACCGAAGGTCTTGACGCTTGTGGGATGGGAGGATAATCATAATCAATGGGTGCGACCGATACCTACGGCACCTCCCCCTCAAGAAGAGACAACTGGGATTCTGAGTTTCAGGAAGTCGGGGGAGCTGGAGGTGGCCAAGGATCGCGAAATGCGGGAGAAGGAGAATGAGCAGGACAATATGGAGGCAATGATTCGCAATGAGGAGAAGTCGACCGACAACGAGAAGGTGGCGGATATCTCTGTAGAGACACCAGCGCCGGAACCATCTGCGTTGAGTGATTTTCCAGTACAATCCTTCGAAGATTCGCCCCCAGTTGTTGGAGAAACGGTCCCGGAGCAAAGACCGAGTACACTTTTGTCTTCGTCGTTTACGCCCATGCTAACAACTTCTCCAAGGGTCGCCAGCAACCATGGCAGGCTCGAGGGGCGTGCAAGATAGGCACGAACGTCTCCCTCAAAGCCCTCGTCTCAACCAAGGGATGAGTACCCTTCCTCCTCGTTCAAGAAGTATCCTTCCTCCTCCTCCTCCAACTGAAGGCATCGCGGAGCCGCCTTCCATCACGTCGTTATCCAGTCAGTTTTCTTTTTTTGTTCGATGCCTCTCGAGCTCACGGATTCCTCGCAGGAAGAATTTTGGGGGCGCTAATAGGAAACAATAAGCTGCGCTGGTCGCCATGTGGCGATATGGTCTTTGTTGTTGACATGCTCTTCACGGGTCATCTGGTTGTGACAGCGCATGAAAAGCCTGATCGTAGGTTATTCGAACGTCCTTATGCTGCTTGTTTGTTGACGATTTTAAATTTCCTTTTCAAGGTTCCGTCACTCTTTCCTGCGACATGCATAGCGCACCACTATGGGCATTCGACGACGACGTGTCGCCCATCATTCGAGCACCGGGGCTTCCTATAGCGCACGCTAAGCCCCTCATAATAAAGGCTTTCTTGGCGGCAGTGCCTCGAAAGTAAGTGAACGTCGTCATTGAAGTTTATCATCGATGCTAAACTCCGGACTGCAGGCAAAATGAGAATACTTGGTGTGCGGATTGGCACCGGAGTGGTTTACTGAATGAACAGTTTCACGTTCTCAAAGACGTGCTTACGGCGAATCCCCGGGTGCGGTTCACGAAAAAGGGTGGCCAGTACCTGAAGGAATGGGAGGATGCGGGTGATGTTGAGGTTTTCTCGCCGGAGGAAACCTTGAAATGGTTCGCTCGAGAAGACGGCAGTCTGATGCTAGCACGGCTGCGTTATTCCCCCTCGGTATGTGCACTTGTTATATTCGTGCTGTTTCATGCTCACTGGTTCACAGGTGGAACCCTTGATCAACCCATACATCCATCGAATTACAAAGAGAATCAGGAATGGCATCACGGTAGGTTTTGGGTCTCTCTGTCTGGTGTATAGCATGAATAACTCTCTTGATTAGCCATGGGGTTTGATGAAATCTGTGCGGGAGGCGAAGAGGGAAAAGATTCGAATTCGGAAGCAGGGGAAGAAGGATAGGAAGAAGGTGAGGGAAGCGCAACGAGCGGCAAAGGAATTAAAACAGGTAGCGGCAGCGGAAGAACGCAGACGCAAATTCGAGCTCAAGAAGAAGACGGAAGCGGGAGAGTGCACCTTGATTTAGCACCATCGAACCCTTTTGTCCCATAACGCCGAACCGACGGGAAGGCAGTTTCGTCTGGTCAAGCGTAGCGTAAATACCACGTCTCTGTACTTCGACAGGCTCGGAAACATAAAGCCTCACATCGCAGAGGATGGAAACGAAGTGAACATTGTTGGCTTTGTGAGCAAGGAAGAAAAGAGGCTGGCACTCAGAGCGGAGGCTCAGAGGACGGTGCTCAAAGACCTGAAGATGCTAGATGCTCCTGGTCTTGGACTAACGACGATTAAAATAGACATTGTCATCGCACTCGCCGCCGTGCTGAAAGAAGTCAAGGCCTCACGCGACGTGTACTGCTGTACAATGGAGTATAAAATGGGAAAAAAAGACGGCGAGGAGCGCGGAACAAGCGGCCAAGGCACAGGCACAGGCGCGTGAGGAAGAAGGCAAGTCCAACGCGCAAAGCTCAGAATCAAGGAAGAACTCCTCCAATTTAGTCGCCTTGATCTTTGACACAGACAAGTAATACTCTATATCCTCTTGAAGAGATAATGCCCAACACCCCATCTAAAAAGATACTCATGAGTTGGTTGACCCTCTGTGAGAACTACTGAACATACTCTTCCCCATTGTTATAGTTAAACAACTCCGAGCAAGCCATGTAGAACACTCTGAATCTGCGCACGGGTGCGGTTCGGTATCAGTCCTCAAATTGTTTACTGAGGATACACACCGGTAGAAGGCCTTGGTCGCTTCAACAGGATCCTTCCCGTTCGCAATGGCATCGTCATGCAGTTCTTTCAGTCCAGCTGAAGCGTGGTTAGTAGTCGCAAACGCAAGTGGTTTGTGGCAGCGATATACCTTTGGCGTTACGGTCTTGCACTTTGAGCCAATCCTCGAGTGTTCGGGAGTAGTGCTTTCCCGAAAGGTACCAGCTTCGTATGAGAGTCAAGTCGGTTTGGAAATAAAGCTGTTCGCGGGTCGATTACATGAGCAACGTGGGAGGAGACGTACGGACCAGTAGATCATGAGAAGGCATCGTACCGCCCGAGAAGAAGTTGCGTGCCATCCAGCCGTCGCCTTCCTCAAAGTGATAAGGTGTGATGCGATGGCAGAAGAGGTGCACGAAGAGGAGAGCGTCCTCTGGGTTCTCGGGGGTGGTGGGACGGAGCCATGTTGATACTTTTTTGAGGAGGACTTGGTAATTCTTCATGTGCTCGAACATTTCGATGGATAGGATGCGGTCGAAGCTAGCGCAAGTGTTGGAACGACGCGTCATTTGGTGAAGGGGACGTACTGTTGCGATCCAGCAAAGTCAAAGGTGTTAACGTCAGCCGTGATGATCTGGAGACTCAGTATGCTGTGATCTGCCGCGAAAGTTAGCTTACCTCGAGATTGGACAGTTGGCGTTCCTTTGCAGTAGAATCGATGTGGGCCTTTTGGGTCGTAGAATTGGAGAGGCCTGTGATCTTCGAGTTGGGATATTTCTGTTCCGAGTAGGTAAGAGGATATTGTGTACTTTGTCGAGAGGACTTACGCTCGCCAAGTAGAGGCTCAAACTTCCCCACCTTATCAGCAACATGAATTAAGCGAGCTTTCCGAGTACAAGATACATACCGCAACCAAGGTCGAGTATGGTCATGCCGTCGCGTAAACTGGCCTTTTCGCAATAGCTTTCGAACATGAGAACCTCAGCCTCTGCCAGTGTTTCCTTTCCTGTGGGGTAAAAACACGACGAGTACTTTGCGCAAGGGCCTAGCGTCGACAACATGAACTTGGTAGAGACCTGCCAGCACAGGATGAGTCGTGACACGTGTACGACGAGCGACAAAAAAAAAACCTCGTAATGCTGCTCATTGGCCTTCTCCGGAACGTCAGCAATAGTCGTGCGCGCGCGGACCTCCTCGATCCACTTCATTTTCGCGGCATGGTTGGCCTCGAACGATCCCAAGTCTATTTCACGCAATCTTTGCCGCAACAGAGCCCGAATAGCGCGTCGCAGGACAAAATCCGGAACCATGCCCTGCTCAATCGTCAATTCACGTGTCTGTCGCGCACAGCGAGCGCACCCTGTCCAGCAGGCTATAGCCGACTTCCAATATAGCGTCGGGAATCATGGTCGTCGTAGGCAAGGAGAGACGAAGAAGCTGACGGGAGTCATGCTGAGAAGGTGTGATGTCACGATGAGGCCCGTTCAACATCTCTTCCGACCACGACAACGCCGAAGGGGGGCGTCATGTCGCTGGCCTCCATTTCGACTCTGGGACGTCTGACGCGGTGCGCACGAGCCAATTCCGACCGGTATGCTATTATCCGCAACTTTTTCCATGGGCGCGACTCGCACCCGCACCCGACATTATTGCATCGGGCCTCCTCCCCCAGTGTATTGGCTGCAGTGAATACTCGAGGGTTCCATGTATCCGCAGCGTTGAATGGGAAAGGCCCGCGCTGGAAACGACCGCATCGCCAGAATGAATCTTTTACTTCTCCTTCCCGACCGCCGACCGAGGAGCATACGCCTCCCGAACAGCATCAGGACCGCCTCGTTGGACAGCAAAGCGAAGATGTTCATGAGCCCGCTCGTGATTCTGCACCACCTACCCCTCCTGAGCAGCCCCCGCCACCTCCAATACCGCCTGATGACCCCTTACGAACGACGACGGATTCTGCTCCCAAACCTTCAGAGGTAGAGGCCAAAGAACAGCCTCATCCTACACAGGAGACGCCTTCTACGCCACAGGCATACAACTTTCACAACTATTCACGCTTTTTCCGCCAGCTTGCTGCTTCTCTTCCTCATCTTCATCGACCGACGCGAGATGACTTTCTCAACGTAGCAAATGGCTTCTGGCAGCGGACTAGCGTGCGCTTTAAATGGTTCACCATCAAGTCTTTCCGCAAGTTTAATTCGGACGATATCTCTGCGTTTGTATCAATGTTCTTGATGAGCCAGACGCTTTGGATATTGGTTGGGACGTATGTAATGCACTCGCTGAACGCTGCATCCGTGCTTATGCTTCTTCAGAACAACATTCTTTTCTGTGGTTTTTGCTGTCGCGAATGGATTGGGCTTGCAGCGTAAGCTTCTTCCCATTGCTCTGATTCCTCACTGACCCGTCATAGATCTCGTCGCTCGCGCCGCGAGTAATTATCTTACCTCAGAGACAGGCGTCACAGTCATCTTCGAGTCTGCCATTGTACCCAAATGGAAAGACTTTAGAATCTCCTTCAAGAACGTCTATGTTTCGCGACGACCCTCCTCTTCTCCGCGTTCACAAACCCGTGATCATGTTTCTGCTGTCGGCTACGACGTCAGTAACCATCCTGCCAACTATCGTATCGAAGAAGACGAGGATGACCTGCCGGATGTCGCAGAAGATATGAACGTTTCGCAATTTGACCTGACCATCGGTTCTATCGACGTCACTCTATCGCTCTGGCGATGGCTCGACGGGCGTGGATTAATCGAAGACGCAGTAATCAAGGGTGTTCGTGGCGTACTTGGTAACACACAAAGTTCATTGAATGAAGACGCTTAAATTCACGAATTTGTTTCTAGATCGTCGGTCAATCACTTGGGACCCTGATAACCCGTACGATCCCGCTGATTTCCGACACAAGGCACAGCCTGGCGATTTCGATCTTGAATCACTCCAGGTTGAAGACGTCCTCATCACCGTGTACCAGCCTGGTGATTTCCGACCTTTCACAGCCTCCATATTCCGTGCAGATATCCGCACGTTTAGGAAGCGATGGATCTTCTACGACTTTTTGTGTGCCGAGAATGTGGTTGGACAATTTGATGGATGTTTATTGAGTCTACACAAACCACAGAGTATTGGGCGGACTACGGAGATGGACCTGCAGGATGGCGACTGGGCAAGAATGGTTAGTTCTATACACTGCATATTGAGGCACTGATATTAATCGCTTACAGTCTCGCATTCGTATCGACGGTGTAAGTATCGATCACCTGCAGCGTTCCTCGACCTCGAACGAGGGGCCCATCTCTTGGATTACCTCTGGAAAGGTCGATGCTGTTCTGGATATCAAATTCCCCAAAGACCCGGATGACAGCCTGCAGTTGAATGTTATTCTTGAAGAGATCGCCGACCGCATTACGACGTCGCTCGGCAATCCTGTACTGGATCGGATCCCCGGCCAACGCGCCCTTGCCAAGCCGCCTCTAAGCCCGCCGGAGGAAATCAAGGCTGACCCAATGCAGAAAGTCACCATCGACATGGACTTGCGGTTTAGGGATATCAAGGCGGCTCTACCGATATTCACGAATGACCTGTCGTATGTCAATAACGCTCTCGTTAGGCCTATTGTTGCCTTCATGAAGTAAATTTAGTTTTCTTCTCGTGTGAGTTCCCACCGACTGATTTGTACTAGTGCCAATCGAACTCTTGTTCCCATCCATTGCCGCATCGTCAAGCATATAGATGACTTTGATGGGTCGTGGAATGTGCGTGATTTTGATTTGCTTCGCTGATGAAGCACTGACGTTCTTGTGTTCTTCTAGCTCTGGGATTGTGAGTTTTTTCGTAATACCCGACTGAATCTGTATATACTGACAAACGCCAAGGTGGCCTGATGGATGAAATGGCTGTTAAGGTTGTTTTCAACTTGTATTCGTGACCTTTCCTTGGCTGATCTATTCATAGATGTACGACGCTCTGGCGTATCACGTATCGCAGGTCAACTTGAACCGCCGCGTCAAGGTGGTTAGTATATGGAGTCTGCAGAAGACCGCGAGTGCTGTGTTGTCAGCTATGAGAAGCGTGCTAGATCCGGTGTCGTCCCATTTCAGGGAGACGTATCTGAACAGGACTCAATATCACACTGCGCTGGAGATGCTACAAGTCTGAATGTACTTCTAATTTACGAGGGTTGCACGAAATGACTACTATCAAACCGTAACTGATTCGAATTTGTTCCGCATAGCGAGAGAAGGGAGGGTTGGGATGTCTGTACGTTGGAAGCGCGAAAGCGAAGCACTACCGAATTGTATTGTGCTGCGCAAGAGTCTGCAAGTTCCTGGCTTTCATAAGTAATCGTATTGTGGTGATACTTACGACGTGGCGTGGGGCGGTGTTTATGTGAAGTCCCACGGGTGATCCGCTACAGTGACCGGAGGAGCCGGCATCTTTGACCAAACAGCACTTATACTATTACTAGTTCGGAACGAGGGCGTACGTGGCTTTGTGCTGTACGGCGAGCGACAGAATTGCTTCCTCCTCTTCCTTTGATCTGCTGCGTGACTGCTTTGAAACCACAGACAAGCACTGCAATTTGCAAATAGGGATCGACGTGCAGGTTGTCCGCGTCGTCCTCATATAAACGGTCATTGAGCTGTAATCTATCCGCTCCCTTTACCTCTCTCCCCCTCATACCATGTCCTCCGACGAGCACCACGATGGCGACGACTCCCCCGCGATGAAGAAGCGAAAGATGCAACGCGCATGTGATATATGCCGCCGAAAGAAGAGTTAGTCATGTCCTTGTCCTCGTCTCGCGGCTGCTTACCGACAGTCCCCCAGTAAAATGTACGTTGAGCTCAGTGGTGGATGGACGCGATCTTATTTTGTGCCAAGGCGAAGGCGGCCAGATGCCCGATACAAAATGCATCAACTGCAAGGCGTACGACTTGGACTGCACGTATATCGAGGCCGCCAAGGTAAAGGAGCTCATTTCTGTGTTCATCATCTTTGCCTCTGATGTCGCGTGGCAGAAACGCCGGCACCCCAAAGGATACGTGGAGGCTCTGGAAAAGCGCCTCGAACGGATGGACAAGCTCCTACACAAGGTATTACTTTGTCCTTTCCGCCTTTAGTTTCAAATAACCGATCATGTACTATGTAGTTCATGCCAGACACTGAGCTCGCGCGGGAGCTGGAAATCACAGCACCCAGTCCCGCCAGCACTACAGCAACTCCGAGAGAAGCGATGGATCCTACGTGCATCCAATCCGCCGGATACACGCTTTCAGTCAACCCGGAGCATGCCGAAAAACTGCACTCGATGATTGCGCGGTCGTTGCCTCAATCGCATGCGCCGGACCCGGAGGACGCATCGGACGACGATGAGGAGGAGCTCCATCAAGGTCTTGCCAAGGGCATGCAGGAGCTGCAAGTCAAAGATACAGAAGCGCGTTTCTTTGGAAAATCTAGCGGGGCCGCGTTGGTGCAAAGCGCGCTCTCCCTCCGCGAGCATCTCGATGGGGCTGCGACTTCGCCTCGCAGGTTCCTCGAGCACCGGAGACCAGAGTTTTGGACGATCTTCCCGGTGGGTCATTTTGACTTGATTCGGCATTCTCGGGTTCTCACGCTTCTTCTTCTCAAGTGGGAGTCGGAATATTCAGAAAGCGGTGATGCAGGCGTCGTGTACGACTTCCCACCGTGCGATTTGATGGAAAGTCTCATCGACCTCTACTTTGTTCACATAAATCTCTTCCTACCGCTCCTCCATCGCCCTACGTTTGTCAAGTCATTGACCGAAGGGTTACACCATATCAACAAAGCTTTCGGAGCGACCGTTCTCCTGGTGTGCGCTATAGGCTCTCGCTTCTCCGATGACCCTCGCGTCAGTCTTACAGACACGGACGAACTCGACACACATTATTCGTCTGGATGGAAGTGGTTCGTGCAAGTGCGACGGTTAGAGGTTTCATTACTTGGGCAGCCGTCCGTGTACGATCTGCAGAAATGCGCGGTAGGTCTTCTCATGTTATGTGCTAAATATAGTCCTCATTGCATGGTAGCTCTCTGTGATGTACATGCAAGGTTGCTCTGCACCTCATGCTTGCTGGACGACTGTTGGTACTGGGATACGGATGGCGCAAGATGTCGGGGCTCATAGAAAGCGGAATTATCAACGCGCGCCGCAGACCAAGGTCGAGGAGGAGTTGTGGAAACGTGCCTTTTGGTATACATCTTTCGCGACTTGCGCGTTTCCGGATACTAAATTAGCGCATGAAGGTGTCTCGTCTGTATGGACCGAGAGATGAGTCTTTCTCTCGGCCGGCCATGCGCTATCCACGACGAAGAGTACGTCGATTCTCCGACTTTTAGTTTCCTCCTTCACCGTGCCACGTAGCATCGACGTGGAATTTCCCATAGCCTGCGATGACGAATATTGGTACACGGAAAACCCAGAAGATGCCTTTGTACAACCGCCTGACAAACCCTCGGTTTTGGCATTCTTCCACTCTTATCTGGATTTAAATCAGATACTGGCATTTTGCATGCGCACCATAGTAAGTCAAGAGACTGAATAACAGACGATTACTCATTCTTTCAGTACTCCATCGGTAAATCACGATCGACACTTGGCTTCGTAGGCAACAAATGGAAGAAGCACATCGTTACTGAGCTCGACTCGGCGCTCAATAAATGGGTCGACTCGATACCAGATCATAGTACGTCTTTTCACCGATGTATTCCCTGTGACTGATGACCTATGATAGTACGTTGGGATCCTCATCGAGAGGACGTCAGGTTTTTCTCGCAATCAGTTGCTCTCTACTGCTGGTATTATCACCTCCAAATCCTCATTCACCGCCCGTTCATTCCGTCGGCACGAAACCCAAACCCAACCTCGTTCCCGTCTCTTTCTATTTGTACGAATGCTGCGCGTGTCACTAGTCATATTCTGGACTGTCGTATGCGGCGAGGGCACTCGAGCGCCATGCAACAATGTGCCGTCAGTGTTTTTTTGAGACTTGTGTATGATAAACGCTGATGGTTCTACTTATCAGATGCCTGTGTTTAGTGCCGCTATTGTGCTCCTTCTCAGTATTTGGAGTGCAAAGCGTTCTGGTATGTCCTTCAATTACCAGAAGGAGATGGACGAAGTGTACAAGTGCATGAAAGCCCTCAAGTCGACGGAACGCCAGTGCGTGATGTCCATTCTGTACCCTGACCATGTTTAATGATATACCGTCTCCAGGTTACACTTCGCTGGCCGTTTGTGGTATGTGGTGTCTTGCTTTTACTGCTTTTGTTGTGCTCATTTTCTTCCAGGGATATCCTTTTTGAACTTGCATCGGCAGGAGAGCTGCCTCTTCCCCGGTCACCATCGAATAAACGCGAACTTGACATGGATAGTCCAAAGTCCAGTGAAGCAAGCTCCTCTCCACCTGCAATGTCTGGAATAGAAACTCCAGAAATGTCCTCCCGGCCCATCATCAAGAACAAGCGCGTCTCCGCGACATACCAACAATCGCCGCCGATGTTTGCCATCCCCACTGGACCCGACCTCTGCCATCCTCTACCCATGAGCAATTTCGGCGCGCAGTACAACGACTTCCACTCTCAGTTCCTGACCAGCCATATGCCAGCATTCGCGGACCAGGGACCATCTGCACCGAACTTCCGCCCCGCGGACGCGTATCGATGGAACCAGTCGCCGAATAGTCCCGACATGCAGTATGGTGGTGGGGGGAATCCGACGATTGGCGAGATGTTCGCGGGTGGGAGCAGCTTCGGGCCTATGCAGACGCATAATGTTTACGACGTTAATGGCAATGGTGCGGAGCAGCCGTACCACGCCACGCCGGGGCCGTCTACCTCGGCTGGCCTGCTAGATACAGAGGCCATGTCAATGTGGCCTACGGGTTTCGAGTGCGTTTATCCGCTGTGTCTGTGGGGTTTTCTTTGGGCTTATCGTGTTTTTTTTTGCAGATTGGAAGACTGGGGCCAGTATCTATCGAGTGTTAGTGACTTGACGCATAATGGGATGTAGCGCGCGTCGAACATTGGTTTAGACATGAAGTAATGTATATTTGATTAATAGTTTTGTAGTATTTGTATCTTTACGTTCATAGAATGTATCAGTTGTAACATAATCTGGACGGCGAGCTGAAGAAAAAGAAAGGCAAGCAATCGGCGCCGCACGTCTTGATCCTCGTCCTAATTTGAATACGCCACCTCCTCTGCATTCAACCATCACCTCTCTTTGACCACTCCAAGCCGTTCTACGTGCCCTTGTAGGACTGACCTGGGAACTGCAGAAACGCTAACCACCAGCTCACGGAACTTGGAATGCAATGGTTTCGTCGCATGACCCCTTACTTTCTTCAACAACCAACGGAGGCGATATCACGAACCCGTAATTCCCAGGACGATACATTCCCTTCCTCCTGAAATAATTACGGAGAAAACCTTCGACAAGCCATGTCGTATAGTATTAGTAGCATGGCTCGAGCCTCGAGCGACGAGCGTGTCTGTGCACGTGGCGCGATCTTGTAGTCTCGTGCTCAACACCGCCATCGAGCGGTTCGGCTTCCAACCATGATGAGTATCAAGACATTGTTTGACAGCAACCATAACTTACTCGAGCCAATCCATACCCGACCGCGCATTTTCGAGAAACACCAGTGTCAAAGGTGCCCAAAGGTTTGCTTACATATTCCGCTCTACAGCATGGCTGAAAGGAGATTGAATTTTATTAGTTGAAGACGTTAACTATCATGACGCGCACCGAATTCCCACTGCCCCAAGAGATCCTTGAACTCGTCGTCTCCTACATCTCACATGACATCGACAGCCTACGCCGCATTCTCCAAGTGTGTCGCGCCTTCGCGCCTGTTGCGCGGAAATACCTCTACCGCGAAATCACCCTGCTTGACGACAAGGACGACCCAGAGCGGGACAGATGCAACTTCGTAGCCAAATGGCAATTACAACGTCCCATTTTCACTGAGGCATCATTTCTCGCCCTGTTGAAAGTGCTGCCTTTCATTGGCTATTTCGTTAAGGCGGTTAGGATTTCCGGAAGTACGCGCTGCACCAAGCAGAAGACTTACACGACGTCCAAGCATCTGCATCTCATTCTACCTCACCTGTCTTCCCTGGAGTCCATCTCTTTTCAGAGGACCAGATCGGGTCCTTGGACTCCACCTGGTTGTGTTAAAAGGCGGTACGAGCCGTACATGTTGGTGACTGCACAGATCGCCAAGGCTATTCCGCCCCGCGTTCAGTCCGTGTGGTTTAGCCAGGTCAATTTCGAGAGTGAAGCAGCTGTTGACATGTTCTTCAGTACTTGCCGTCGTCTGACTCATCTGGGATTGGACAAAGTCAGCGTCCTTTCCGAGCAGCATTCTCTTAGCGGCAGGATTACTTCTGCAGCGAAGCGCGTTTGGAGCATATTTTTTCCTTCAGCACCATCCATCTCTCAGCCAAACATGGAACCCATCGAGTTACGCTCCTACGCACACGGAAACCTCGTCTGTCTACCTCGTCTTCCATTCATCGACAACGAGAAAGCGCCGTACTTCAAGTTGTCCTCAGTGACAAATTTGAAGCTCTATAGTCTAGACAACGACTGGGATATGCTACCAAGCTACTGGGAGACGCTGGGACGCCACACTGCGTCTAGCGTCCAGGACTTGATGATAGCTGTCGTGCTCTGTACATGCGCTTCTATACACTTTTTCTCAGACTAATAACGCTCCTTTCCGTAGGTGAAAACCTGTATAATCCCTGGAGCTCAGTAGTATGGGATTTGGCAGGTCACAAGCGTTTACGCTCTCTCTTTATCGTCTTGTGGGACCTTACAGCCCTACTGGAGAATTTTCTATTACCCGCTACGCTGGAGAATCTTACCATCCTGGTCTGCAAGAGATACTTGGCATGGAATGAGCTAGACGCGCATTTAAACGGGTTTCCTTTCATTTCACGAGTGGGGATATTTCTCCTTGCATCGTATCCATCACTTGGCGGCGTCGGCTTCGTCGGCTTTTGCTCGTCGACCTGGGATTCCGGGCCCGGGGCAACCGATGAATGGCGGGAAGAAGTAATTCGTCGCATGCCTCTGCTTTCCGATCGAGGTATCCTGCATGTAAAATAGTTTATATAGAACAGTCCAAGGATATCAACAGTGGGCGAAGGAAATGTTTAAAAGGAAGACATGCATAGATCTTGCATGTCGTTCATAGGCAAGTACAGAAGACGCTCAGTGTTATATACTTATACACAAGAATGAGTCAATGATGAGAGCACATCTGTCTACTTATATGTTCAGGTTGAAACAGTGGGGTGTGGCACGAAGCGTGTCGATACGACATCGACAGCGATATCTACACAGAGACAAAACACACATTCTCTTTTTCTCTCGTAGAGGCTGGTTTACGACTCGACTAAGCGATAGTACGAGTACAAGAGGGAAATGTGCCTCACTGACGCACCTCGCGTCCTGATCCAGCACTCTTCGTGTCAGAATGTTTACGACATCTTCAGATATGATGAAAAGGAGAGATTTATATCCTCGTTTGCAGCGACTTACAACTAAACCGCCAGGCCAATTTTAAATTCAATTATATGTCCGCTCTCATTTGCCTAGTTTGGACACACCGCCATCAGTTACCCAGGTTCTGCTCCTAACGGTCATGATGAGTATCAGTATCAAGCTGCTGTTTGACAGCAACCACTACTGGAACCTCTATACCCGACCGCACATTTCGAGCAACGCCGTTTAACCCTACAATGGCGCGCTCCGAATTCCCACTTCCCCAAGAGATTCTTGACCTCATCGTCTCCTACATCTCACATGACATCGACGGCCTACGTCGCATTCTCCAAGTGTGTTCGCGCCTTCGCACCTGTGGCGCGGAAACACCTCTACCGCGAAATCACCCTGCTTGACGACAAGAACGACCCGGAGCGGGCCCGGGACAGATACAACGTTAACTGATAGGCCAATTACAACGTCGTCCCTTTTCACTGAGGCATCCTTTCGCGCCCTGTTGAAAGTGCTGCCTTTCATTGGCTATTTCGTCAAGGCGGTTAGGATTTGCGGAAGCACGCGGTGCACGAAGCAGAAGACCTACGTGACGTCGAAGCACCTGCATCTCATTCTACCTCACCTGTCTTCCCTGGAGTCCATCTCTTTCCAGAGGACCAGATCGGGTCCTTGGACTCGACAGGGCTGTGTTAGAAGGCAGTACGAGCCATACATGTTGGTGACTGCACAGATTGCCAAGGCTATTCCCGCGCGCGTTCAGTCCGTGTGGTTTAGCCGGGTCAATTTCGAGAGTGAAGCAGCTGTTGACGTGTTCTTCGGTACTTGCCGTCACCTAACTCATCTAGGATTGGACAAAGTCAGTGTCCTTTCCGAGCAGCGTTCTCTTAGCCGTAGGGTTACTTCTTCGGCGAAGAATGTCTGGAGTATGATGTTTCCCACATTGCCATCCATTCCTCCGAATGTAGACCCATCAGGTTACGCTCCTACGCACATGGAAGCCTCGTCTGTCTCCCCCGTCTTCCATTCACCGACAACGAGCAAGCACCATACTTTGAATTGTCTTCAGTGACGACCTTGAAGCTCTATAGCTGGGATATGCTGCCAGAATACTGGGAAACATTGGTGCCCAACACGGCGTCTAGCGTTCAAGACTTGATGATCGCTCCCGTAATTTGTACGTAGACTTATTTATAGTTTATTCGCAGACTGAGAATGCTCTCTTTCGCAGATGCGAACGTGCATCGTCGCAGCTTAGCATGGCATCTGGCTGGTCACAAGCGCTTGCGCTCTTTCTTTATCGTCTTGTTTGACGTGCTACCGGAGACCTTGCTTCCAGATAATCTGGAGAACCTGAAAATCTTGGTCTACATGAGAGGCCAAGCATGGAGTGAGCTCGATGCGCACTTGGACACGTTTCCCTTCATTTCCAGTGTGGAGATATTGCTCCTTGAATCGTATCCCCCGCTTTCCAACTTTGTCGGATTTTGCTCGTCCACCTGGGATTCCGAGGGAACCGATGAATGGCAAGAAGAAGTAATTCGTGGCATGCCTCTGCTCTCCAATCGAGGTATCCTGAACGTAAAACAGTTCACAGATATTGATGGGTGAAGGAAAGGTTGAAATGGAAGACACACATGGAACTTACTAGTCTCGATTCTGATACATGTCGTTCATAGGCAAGTACAGAAGAGAAATCCCATCTTTGACTCTCAGTTCGCGTCGTTTTCATGACCAAGGGGCTGAGCTTGAAGCTCTCAGTGTTACTATATAATGAGTCGATGTTGAGAGCACAGCTGTCCAGGAAACGGCGGGGCCTGTGATGAAGCGTGTCGATGCGACAGCGATAGTGCGAATACAAGACTCTACTGGCAAGCACCTACAAACATACTGACGCGCCTCGCGCGTCTATCTCCTCCTGCTCTAGTACTCTTCGTGCTAGAATGTTTACTACATCTTCATGAAAAGGAGATATTTGCTACTTGCTAGTCCGCTAGGCCAACGCTACTGATGTCTGCTCTCATTTGCCTAGTACAACGCCAAGGTCGAGCTTCTTACGCCCATGATCATGCATCATGATGAGTATCAATAGTAATCAAGCTGCTGTTTGACAGCAACCACAACTTACTGCAGCCAATCCATACCCGACCGTACATTTTTGCGAAACTTCAGTCATATCAAGAGCGCCAAAGGTATGGCCCCTCCACCTGGCTGATGCGAGACTGAATTTCAGTTAAAGACGATAATGACGTGCTCCGAATCTCCACTGCCCCAAGAGATCCTTGAACTCATCGTCTCCTGCATCTCACATGACATCGCCAGCCTACGTCGCATTCTCCAAGTGTGTCGCGCATTCGCGCCTGTCGCGCGGAAGTACCTCTACCGCGAAATCACGCTACTCGACGACAAGAACCCGGAGGAGGTCAGACCGCAGACTCCTCCCATTTTCACCGATGCGTCGTTTATCGCCCTTTTGAAAGGGCTACCTTTTATTGGTCATTTGGTCAAGGCGGTTAGGATTTGCGGAAGCACGCGGTGTATTGACACGAAGCAGACGATTTACATGACGTCAAAACACCTGCATCTCATTCTACCTCACCTGTCTTCCCTGGAGTCCATCTCTTTCCACAGGACCAGGTCGGGTCCTTGGACTCCACATAGTGGTGTTAGAGTCCAGCAGTGCGAAGTGACGTATATGCTGATGACTGCACAAATAGCCAAGGTTATCCCACCTTGCGTTCAATCTGTATGGTTGAGCCAGGTCAAGTTCGAGAACGACGCAGCTGTTGACATTTTCTTCAGTACTTGCCGTCACCTAACTCATCTGGGGCTGGATAAAGTTAGTGTCCTTTACAAACAGCGTTCTCTTAGCGGGAGGATTACTTCTGCGGCGAGAATCGTCTGGAGGAGGGTCTTTCCCACCACACCATCCCTCCCTCCGGCCCACGCAGAACCCATCGCGTTACGCTCCTACGCACATGGAAGCTTCGTCTTTCTCCCCCGTCTTCCATTCACCGACAGCGAGAAGGCACCATACTTCGAATTGACTTCAGTGACAAAGTTGAAGCTCTATAGTCCTCTCAACAGCTACCCGCTACTCGGCTACTGGGACACCCTGGTACGCCACACCGCGTCTAGCGTTCAAGAACTGATGATAGTTACCGCACTTTGTAGGCAAAGTACGTGGACTTCTCTATGCATATTTACAGGCTGAGAATACCTTCTTTCGCAGATGCAAACTTGAACGCGCTTCCTGATCCTCCCAGTTCAGTATGGAATCTGGCAGGTCACACGTGCTTACGCTCCCTCGTTATCGTCTTGTATGACATGACGATCCTGCCGGAGAATCTATTCCCAGATAATCTGGAGAATCTGACCATCCTGGCCTGCAATAGAAAACTGGCATGGCATGAGCTAGACGCACATTTAAACAAGTTTCCCTTCATTTCACGGGTGAACATATTTCTCTTTGGATCGTCTTTCCAAATCCGCGGCTTCTTTAAATTTTGCTCGTTAGACTGGGATTCCGATACAACCGATGAATGGAAGGAGGAAGTAATTCATGGGATGCCTCTGCTTTCCGATCGCGGTATCCTGAATGTAAACTAGAAGGAAAGGTTGAAATGAAGGACATGGACGGAACATGGTAGAAAATTCTGTAATGATACAGCGATACGTCTTCCTCGACCAGCCTCCACCGCGAGGCATTCCACTTGCGCAGATACTTCCGCGCCCTCTGGTCGCATCCCTGGAAGAAATTCTTCGGTATGAGATCCTTCCGCTGATCCCAGCGCTTGATGTCTACGCGGAACGATCTAAGCACACCAATACCATCCCAAAACTGTACGCATCTGTCACTGCATGGTACTCGATTTTCTTTGGTCGCGTCAACGAAGGAGGGCCCTCTTTAACCACATATAGAGCGTGCGGCCATCGATATGCGAGCACAACATATGGAATGGTAGTACGTGGTAGTTGTACGAGCATTCCGGTAGTCAAGTCCGAGTGGCCTCAATCTCGCCGCCGCGCCAGGACTGAAAAACCTGAAGACACAAAACCACATAATGAACCAGTTGACGCGCAGACGCGCAAGCCTCGAGTCAAGCCCCAAGGAACGAGCGGCGAGGGTCTCACCGTCTCAGAGCGTCTTCCAGGCCAAGTCCAAGGGACAGACGGCCATCTCAGATTGTTGTTGCGCCTGTTGCTCACTCAGTGTGGCACCTCCACCAGCACTCGCTCTTTTTCTCCCCGCCCTCCAACTCCCTTTGGGTTGTCTGGATCCATGTCCATGTCCAGGTCAGCCTTCCACCCGTGGTGATTCGGTTTCCCCCTCCACACCCTGGTGTGGCGTCTCCCGCGGAAACCGTCTCGTCTGCTTTAGTTCCCCCCAGCCGGGTCCTCACCCCCAAACCAGCTGGTATCATCGATACCGGTTTCTCTCTCATCACACGTCGTCACTTAACTTGGCTCCGCATATACATATAGTCAGATAATTTGAATCAAGTCCTAGTCCTCTTATGACTGCACGGTTCCACTAACTTGAATGCTACAATATTACAGCCGTCCTTAAAATACAAGCAAAATGTACAATTGTGTGTTGTCTACCTCCATATAAATAATCCCGTCAAATCTTCTTGCCCTTGCGCTTCTTCTCGCTCTTGGAATGCCTCACCTTGGGTGGGGACACGACAGCTGCCGCCGCCGCCTTCTCCTCCCTGAGCTTCCTGTCCATCTCCTCCTGCTCCTCGTCCAAAAGACCGACGGCCGAGATGTGATCATACATCTCCACCTCCTCTATCGCCTTCTTGTCCTCCACCCCCCACCCGTCGTTCCACACATCGTCGTCGAGCGGCACGCCGCCCCGATCCTCTTCAGGATCCATAGGATACAAACTGGTGGCCGGAGTAGACGTAGAGAGATGGTTTAAATCATCCTCTCCACGCGAGGCGCTACCCTCGTCCCGCAACCTATCCTCATCACTCTGCGCTTGGAACTTGAAGTCCTCCTCTTCCTCATCAAACTCAAGTGGCACCGACATACTCATTCCCTCAGCCTCCGCTCCACTCGACCTACGCCATGCTCCGCTACTCCGCCCCGTCTTCCGACTCGCCACCATCATGTCCCTCCTCAGCCGCCCCAAACTCTCGCTTACGCCTCTGATCGGGATAGACGTCATTCGGACAGAGCTGTGCCCAGTCCCATTGGGCAACATTGGGAGCACAGTTCCAACCCTCGACCTATCTGCGAAGCCGTCCGTCTGCAGTAACGCAGAAGCCAGCGGTTCGTCGAATGAGCGTCGGGAAACAGGGGATCCTTCCACGAACGCCTCGCCCCCAGTGGCCGAGGTCGAATATGCGCTAACCTGCACTTGCTTGCGCACCTCAACTTTCGCGCCCGGGATGTCAAATTGATATCGCCTGATCAAAGCATGATAGTCCTCGCCCAAGGTGTGAAATGTGAACTGGTGCGAAAGATACACAGAACGAGGAAGGATCCTAGAAGATTTCGAACAGGTCGATAGTTCTGCTTGCGACAAAAAGCTACTGAATAAATGAGAAGGGCGAAATCAGTGTGTATGAAAACGACATACTCAAGGTCTGTCAGAGTCTCATCGTCGTCGTCATCAAAGCGTTTCTTGACCTCTGACCAATCTCTGCGACGTCTGAGGTCCCAAGTTGCCACAATACTTTCCTTGACGGCGACCAATTCGCCATCAGCCTTTCCTTCCGGGGCAATGCCCGCCATATCAGGCGACAATCCACTACTAGACATCCGCCTACCACCGTGTCTTGGAGAGCAACTACTGGGGACGCCCAAACCGAGACCCAGCGGCAAAGAGACACTCGTCATTCCGCCCATGCTTGTCAGGTCTCTAGACTCCCGCACAGACCCAGCCGACAAAATCCACCTGCGAAGTTGAAGCAAACCGTCGACCGGATCAAAGACGAGCATGTCTTGAAAGTTCTTCATCAACTGCTGGGGCGTATGCGGATGTCTTGGAGAGCCGGGCGACGAAGGCGAGGAGGACGGCATGGGCAATGACGGCGGCTGTGGCGTCCCGATAGGTAACAGAGACGGGGGAAGAGTTTGCGGATACGAATCAAGAAACTTGAACACGGAGGGAAGCAGAGGCGGAGGCACGGAGCCGCTATTTCCGTTAGCATTACTGTGGGGATGATGCGAAGTCGGCCGTAACCGTATGACAGGCGCCACCTCCACCGATAATGGTTGCTTTTGGAAACATTAGAGAAAGAAGCTAATACTAGCTGAAACTGACCATATTATCCGAATTAATAACTCGGCCAGACAAATGACTCTCCAGATCCGGAGGTCCACCGTACGGATTGACAGCGAAGACATGTATGGTTCTCTTGCGAGTGCATATGGCTACCCACCGGCTGTCATTGGACCATTCAACGCTTTCCACGATAGCAGAGGTACGTCCACGCCGGAGATCATAGACATGTAAAGGAGTATCATCGCTACTAGTCAAAACGGGAGACGGGCCGCTGGGGGTAGGCTTCAGGCGATAAACTCTTGCCACCTGACCATCTTTAGTGGTAGATAACAACGAGCAACCATCTGGAGAGAAGGACAAGGACGATAGTGGGGCGTGCTTAGCAGACGCGAGGAACCGCGCAATCGGCACGCCTGATCGAAGATCGGTAACGGTGATGTAATGGCCAGCTTCCGATAACTGCTCTTCGTTAGAGGGAGATGCAATGTACGAGTCGTCCGTGCCAGAGGCGGCTGGGGCGCTGCGAGAGAAGAAACGGCCACCGTGTGCGGTAGGTGGAGTATCACCGGCACCAAGTTGGTTAACGGCGGCGGAGAAGGCCATACCGCCGAGCGTCTTCATGCTGCTCAACATCGACTTTGCAGTTGATGAGAAAGGTTTCGCGGGATTAGACACGATGGTAGGGATAGTAGTAATCAGAGGCGGCGGAACTGAAGCATAGGCGAGCAACCGACGCGATAGTGCAAAGATAGGGCGAGGTGCGCAGGTACCGTCTGTGAAAGGAACGAGTGTGGATGAAAGGACTGTGTGAATGACTGAAAACGTGGATGAAGCAAGGACCTGCAGCGCAGGCGGATTCGTAGATGACTGCAGGCAATGGTGTAAGCAAGGCGGAATGGAGGAGGGGGGTTCACTCACTATTACAATATATTCGTTATTTGCAGAGAATGTATGTGCTGGAGTGGAGAGGGGGATCCGTTGAATGATATGATGCAGTGTGAGAGAATAAACAAGAAAGTTGTAGTCGCGCGTGAGGATGCCGAGGGCCGTGTGTCCCGGGAGCACAGCTGCGTAGATAGCCACGTCCGGACAGTCGGTGAGATTGAGCACCTCGGTGACGGCGCCAAGGTTGGAGCAGTCCCAGACCTGCAGGCCCGTGGCGTATCCAAGAATGAGAAGGCGAGTGTCGCGCAGAGAGTCCCACCTGGACCAAAGAATAGGATCCACGCCGGTCGTGCTCTTGTACATGGCCTGAGCCAGCCCAGACGGGATGCCGGCGTCGTCAAAGAAACTCGACGACTGGGAGGTGGAGGTCACGAATGGCGAGACACGAGCGGCGGGGACGGCGCTGCGGCGGGAATGGGAATGCTGGAAGGAACGTAGTTGCGCACGGTACGGGAGAATGACTGGAGCATGGTGGGCTCGCGCGCAAAGACCGGGGAACGGGTATGGCCCGAGCGCAGCGGAGTGTCGTTGGTGTCGTCGTCGGCGGTGTCCTCGAGGTGTGTGGCCCGCGAACGTGCTCGCCGGAGGGAGATTGGTGATTAATGTTGTTTCTGTTGAGTCCATTGCGATTAGGTCTTGCTGGCATTAATAAGTAAGAAAGTGAGATAGAAGAATATGAAGCCCTGTAACTGAATCCAAGGCCGTATGCGCGGTGAGACTGTCGGGTTGTGTATCGTTTTGGCAGTCACCAACAAGATATCGATGACTCCCATTTATAGTACCCGTCTGTCACCAGGCGCATGTGACCCTATTTCCGATAGCCGTGCATACATGCCTAGCTGCCTTCATTCAGCTCTACCTTTGTGTAGATCTACCTAAGCTACATAGACGCCAGTTCTGCCTTTGTAGATCCCTTGAATCTAGACAACTCGGTACAACTCTGCCCATTCAGAGACTTCAGCAGCTTTGGTCACGCAAATGAAACATCCATCGACACGCTCAAAGACTGTTCAAACACGCCTTGCACAGTTGCACAGGACCCCATGTTCATCAACCGACGATAAATTTAGGGGACTAATATAGTTACGCACGAACATGACCTCGGAGTATGTATACCAAGACATTTGAGCGCCTTTACCTCGCCTTTTACCTTGACTCTTGCAGGTCAACGGCAACGCCACTTACCGGACTGCAACCACCGGTTGACAGCTAGCAGCGTTGAATGGGGAAAGAAATATGATAGATCACAGACGTACATGAGGTATTCGGCAGAGGACCCAAGTTTGAGAGTATCAAGTTGGGCGGAGCAAGGCTATTGGGATACATAAGCGCAGGGCGGCAGAAGAGTCAAAGTCCATTCATGATCTGTTTCTTTCCTTATACTTGTCACAGAAGTGTTTGGGCAGTCGTCGCCGCTTGGGTGATGTGGTCAAAGAACAAGAACGATTTGCCAAAAAGGGACAGGCGATCAGCCAATGATACGCCTTCCTCCAAGCTGTTGACCAGTTTGATGAAAGGACTGCCTTCTAGAGGAGCAATACTTCTCTTCTTGTACACCTTGACAGTGTCTAAAACACGAGAAGTTCACGTACTCTTCTTCTTCGGCAACGACCGCGACCGAGTTCCGTGAAGTATAACCATGATAAGGTTCACAGTGAAGTGTTGGAGAGCGTCTAGGTTGCTCTTGCACGATGCCGCCATCGACCCAGCGCCCAACCTGCCCGTACTTCCAGAAGGGAACCTGCCAGTACGGCCCCACCTGTCGCCTATCTCACCAACAGTCTCCAGCTCAAACGAACTTCCCCTCCCCGTCCAACAATCCCTTCCCCAAACGAGCCTGCACCTTTTACGCCGAAGGACGCTGCACAAAAGGGGACCAGTGCACCTTTCTCCACCCCCAGTCCCAGACTCAGGCATCTTCATCTTGGAGGCGAGAGCCTACTAAGAAGGTACTAGATACACCGACTGGCAAGCCTGGATGCGCCTTCTTCCAGAAGGGAAAATGCGCCAAAGGGCAGGACTGCCCGTTCCCGCATCCTGACGGGCAGAACCCTCTGTGCGCTTTCTATCTGAACGGGACGTGTCGGTTCGGTTCGAAATGCTCCTCTAGCCACTCCAGCGGGGCCGTCGACATTCCAGCACGTGCAGTCCGAGAGTACAGACCCATCGCAATTAGATCTGAAAATGGGGACAAGGTCAATCCAAGCCTCGAAGCCCGTACCGAGGCAAAGGAGAGTCTTCCGACCGTGAGCAGGGCCCTCTATCGCTCTTGTTTCCATCGCTGAAGGAGGAGCTTATTAGGTAACCCCAGGCGGAGACGCCACCCCCACCCCGACCTCACACACGTTCCTCCACTGCAAGGCCTCCTTCGGCCCTGGCGCCCAAATCGCAGAGATCACCACCTCATTCGAATCACGCACACTGATCATATCCAACATCCCAGACGAAGCCGACCAGGGCACACTCATCTCCGTATTCGAGCCCTTCGGGCACCTGGAGAAGATCGCGCTGCTGCGCGACACAGACACCGCTACCGCTCGGGTGACGTATGCATCTGCCTTAGAGGCGTCCGCCGCTATCCGAGGCTTGCGGTCCTCGCGCTACGAGCCAAAGATGGATCTCAAAGTCGTCGAGAGCGGGCAGGCCGTCCTGCGCAGCACCAAAGTCAAAGTCAGCTGGTTCGCGCCGCGCCGCATCGGCTGGGCGCATTACCCGACGATCGCAGCCGCCAAGAGCCACGCGAAGCGCCTCAGCGGCGCCACGTTCAACGGCTACCTTCTAGACGCCACATTCCAAACGCCCTCCATCCACCAGACCCGCTCCTTCTCGGTCGAGATCAAAGGTCTCCCCGCGCACACATCCGAGGAGCACCTGAAGCGCTTCTGCAAAAGCGACTCGGTGCAGCTGAAGCAACTGGGGTACGACCGCAAATCCTCGCTGCTCGACGTCGAAGCGCAGCTCACCGCGATCGGGCCGCTCGACAGATTCGACGCGATGCCCGAGGACAAGAAGAGACCCAAGATCCTGGCATTCGCGCAGTTCGCGCAGCCAGACGATGCCGCGCGCGCGGTGGCGGCGCTGCACCAGACGACGCAGTCCTTCTTGAACCGCTCGCCCATGTGGCTGGAGCATATCCATGCAGTCAAGTACACCGTCCCTCAGCCGTTATTCGACGCAGTCAAGGGCGCACTTGACGCGGTGAAGGAAGGCGAGAAGGAATGCAAACTCCGTGTTTATGGACCCGAGACGACGGATGTCACTCCAGAGGTCTGCATTCGCCTGTTCAGTCCTAATGCCAAAGCGCTGGGAGTGATGAAGCGAAGGCTCGAAACGATCCTCGACGGACACAGAGTGTTGGATGAGGTGAAGCGGGTCGTATGGGATGACTTTTTCGCAACGGCAGAGGGCCTTACCTACCTTCGTCGACTGGGCGGCCCACATGGAGTCTACGTCAAGTGCGACTCGAGGAATCGCAGCATTCATCTGTACGGCGCGGACGACAATGTCGCTGCACTTATGAAGTCCCTTGTTGAGAAAGCGGAGAGTCTCAAGGCAGAAAAGCGCACGATCAAACTAGACAAGCCGATGCTCCGACAGTTGATGAAAGGCGGGCTGGAGAAGCTCATGGCAGACTTTGGTGATCCGACTATGGCTATCGATATCGTCCAGAGAACACTAAACGTCGGAGAGGCAGTGGACGTCGACGAGGTGCGCGGGGCGCTTACTCGTCTGGCCGGCGCCAACATCCAGAATGGACTCGGAGACGCGCAAGCCTGCCCAGTGTGCTATTGCGACGTCACGAACCCAGTGGTCCTCCAATGCGGACACGCCTACTGCAAAGAATGCCTCGCGCACATGCTCACGACAACAAGCCCGTCGTCCCCAATCGTGAAATGCATCCACGAAGGCAGCGAACTATGCAGCACAGGCATAGACCTCGCAGTCATCAGAGACCTCCTCCGCCCCGAACAGGAGCAGCATCTCTTCCAAACCGCCTTCCTCGCATACATCCACGCCCGCGGCGACGAGTTCAAATACTGCCCCACGCCCGACTGCGGCGTCGTCTACCGCTCCGCGCACGAAGGAACAGTCCTCACATGCCCCTCCTGCGTGAATCGTATCTGTGCCGCTTGTCACGTCCAGTTCCACGAGGGCCTTACATGCGCTCAGCATCGCGGCAATGCTGAAGGCGGGAATCAACAGTTCCAGGAGTGGAAGGCAGTGAATGGTGTTAAGGAGTGTCCCAACTGCAGAGCAAACATTCAGAAGAGTGAAGGATGCAACCATATGACCTGCTCCCGGTGTCAAACGCATATGTGTTGGGTGTGCTTGAAGACGTTCGAAGCTAAGGGAATGGATAGTAAGGGAGGGATATACGACCACATGCGCAAGGCGCATGGTGGCATGTACGGAAGATGAGAAACATCGCCGCGGTCGTATTAAGACGGCTGAAATTCGATACTGATCTCAAGGAAGATCTCTAGTATATTGTATGCTACCATATCAATGACAAATGACGGACAATAGTACATTTTGAAAACACATACAGGGATATGTTCATGTGGGAGGTGGAGGACCAACATCTGATCCTTTAAGCCGTTCATTAACAAGCTCGTTAAACTCCTCCCTAAGGATTGCCTCGCGTCTCTCCCTCTCTTCCCTCTGGAGCTTGAGAATACCGCGCTTCTCCTCAGCACTGATTACCTGGTTCTCCTTTCGCATCCGTACAGCATTCATACGTCGGTGACGGCTGCCGCTCATGACATAGCCGACATCCTCGTACTTTGCGATTTCATCTGGGGTCAAACCGATTTCTCCACGGCGAGGAATGCGTGCGTCGGTGCCACCTTCTTGGAGCCAAGCAGCCATAGCGCTGCCTTCACCGCGGAGTAGAGCGCCGCCATAAGAACGTTCGTCCAGCCTTTTTGTGGTATTAGGTTTGTAGACTGGTTGTGGGCCTACACCATCGTCGTCGCTGTCAAACTCGTCCTGTCGAGGTGGTGGAGGAGGTGGCTGCATAAGCGCATGAGGAGGGCTAGCAGGTCGCGCAGGAGATTTGACGACCCATTCGTCATCGCTGTGCTTGCGGCTTTCACTGCGTCGGGAAGGTCGTTCCAGACTGCGGCTCTGTTGGCGATGCCGTCTACGATCTTCCTCGTCATCAGAGTAGCGTCCTCGAGAGCGTGAGCGATGGCGCCGTCGCTCTCTCTTTTCCTCCTTTTCTCGTTCCTTTTCCTTTTTCCTTCTTCGTTTCTCGCGTTTACGCCTCTCTTCTTCTGAAGAAGAGTCGCTCGTCGATGGTGAGCGTTCGCGCTTGGAACGTTTGCTTCTACGTTTTGGCGACCTGTTCAACGGAGATTAGGAAGCCGACTGAAAAAAGAGGGAAAGAACGAACAGAGAACGCGCCGGTGCTTTGGGTGACGGCGGCCACACATTAGCTGAGCTGCCTTCGCGCTGTAGACGTCGACTAGATGTCCATTAATAACAGTGCATTAACAGTGGGATAGGACATACCTCTCCATGAAATCAGACCCACCACCTTGGCCGCCCTTATTATAGATACCTTCTGTTGACTTGACATCGGCGCGGCGGTTGGGGTACATATTTTCTGGTTGCCGCCATGGCGCGGTAGGTTCCGAAGGCGGGGGCGGTGGAGGCCGGCGGTAGTCGTCGTATGCGGGACTTGCTCTGCGCTCCGTCTTCCTGCTCGAGCTCGGACCATTATTGTCATTTCCGTGTCGGTCCAGACTACGACTTCTTTCTCGACGCCGAGGCGAAGGAGAACGACCTCGGCGTCTGTCTGACGGCGCTTGGGAACAAGACCCATTCGTGAAGGATGTACTGTCGCCATTTCGGGCGACGTTGATTGTTGAAGATGAAGATGAAGCTTGGCCTAAAATGGAAGGAGGCGTTTTATTTGGCGCTATTTCCCGATCTGGACTTGGCGCTTGGCCGACGATTTGCCAGCAAGGCTAGCGCAGATAGTATCGAGCCTACACGGAGGCGTTCTCCGCCCTATCCAGTTTGACAGGGAATTGATCGTTATGTGTCCTGTCAGTGTATTTGTATTTTTTTTCAATCGCTATCAATAAGGACCCTTTAAACATTCTCAGCTCTGTCTCTCACGTCCATAAAAGGTTGCTTTAAGCGGACGCGTCTATTCCATGTCTTACTCGAGATGCTTATCGATTACGAACGTGTTGTCGACATCCGTGTGATGATGCACCACTGCACTTCCGCATCAACACCTTCGCCAGCGACCACCATCAATCGTCGCCGTCATCATGCAGGACCTTCGTCCAGCGTTCTCTCGCGCGTTGACGGGCACACCGCTCGTCTCAGCGCCTCCGGACAGTGCACCACCGACGCCACGGCCAACCTCAAGAATGCCTATGCACGTCAAACGTGTTACCCTAACCTCGAAAAAGAATTGGTGGATGGGTATGTATATTCAATACTTGAGTGGTCTGTACTGATCTCGTCCATAGTTGAGATGGACGAGGACGAAGAGAAACCGAATACAATTCAATCCTATCCAACAGACGAAGACACCGCTGTGGCGGACCCCCTCTATCACTATCATCACCAGCCATCCATCCATAATACCGAAGTGCGGATAGACAAGGACTCGCCACCGCCATCGCCGCCTGTGTACAACCCACCCAGACATCCCACATCCATCTTCTCCTTTCCAACACCACCGCGTACTCAGCTCCACCAAATCCCACCGCAAACCTCTCACCCTGCGCCCACGGTTCCGCATCCGAACTCTTCAAATGCGTAGTCAAAAAGCCTGACGTCGTCCAACTAGAAATAAACGGCGAAATGCAGTCAAACGCGTCTGATGTCACCGTCCAATTCCTCGCAGAGCTCCGCGTGTACACCACCGTCAGCCGACATCGCAACATCTGTGCATTCCTCGGTTCCCTAGAAAACGTCGGCATGGTCCTAGAATACATCGATGGCCGCACGCTCTACGATGTCGTTAAAGAGCGCCCTTCCTTGACGCGATCAAAGAAAATCGACTACCACGACCAGCTACTAGATGGTCTCACTCACCTCCATTCTTTCGGCCTCAGTCACGGAGACCTCTCATTATTAAACGTGCAGGTCACCATACCAGCAGATACCGTCAAGCTGCTCGACTTTGGGCGTTCTGTATCGATAGAATCCACATATACATCCCCCGATGACGAGCCCGCAGATCCCTTTATACACATCATAAAGAAACAACCTCTATCCTCTCGCAAAACGGAGCAGATACACCCTGGGACGCGCCCGTTTTGCGCGCCGGAGATTCTGCGTGGAGAATGCCAGGATGCTCTGCTGGCAGACGCGTACAGTTTTGGCATTATATTGGTGTGCTTGGATCGCTGCGAAAGCGTAGACATCAAGCCCTGGGATCAGCGGAAGGATCTCATACCGAAGGACTTCTTCGCGGGATGTGATGTGTTTGACCAGAGAGCGCGGGAGTATCTGCGCAAGTGGAATGCCTTGCGGCGGAGGCTGGTGAAGGAAGATATACTACAGCCGCGGTTCTTCTCCTCACTGGTCATCGCTTGAAAAGTATCGGACCTAATGTATTATACCCCACTCAGTCTTTGTACATTATGTGCGCATTGCTGTATCATTACAGAATTTTCTATTATCCATGCTCCGACCTTTATAATAGAAGGGAACGATTGTCTTCCCTTCGCCATAAAGTCGGGTATCGAGACTAGAAGCCGAACAGGGTAATCGATGGCGGTGTACCTAGCCTAACTGAGACTTTATTGGGTTTAATCGCGGTCGAGTTGTAATAGCTGCAACTGCTCGTATAAATACATGTATATAATAAAACTGAATGATCCTTCAGGCTTCAAGCTGAGCCCCCTGGTTACGAAACCGGCGCGGGCTCATATGATGTCGTCTGTACCTACAAACGACGTGGATCAGAATCGACACTAAGCAGGTAGATGAAGAACACACTAAGTTGCGACGGCATGAAGAATTCCACGTTCAATGTGCTTGGTTTGAGCTGTCGAAATTGGGTAATGAAGTCTTTGACGCAATCCGGGCACTTTTTCATCGAGCACAACACCTCGAAAGTAACCAAATTCAAGCGTTCCGGGGAATTGCGAATCTGCAGCTCGTACATGATGATACCCAACGCCGATGCGTCCGCTGGGGACGAAAGAAGACAGACAGAATCCTCCGAGCAGGCAGGCGCTTGATGGCGCAATCTCAGAACCAGGTGTGACATATACGGGAAGATAGTAGAATGTGCCGCGATGAGCTTGCAGAGTACGAGAATATGCCGGAAGGAGGCACGTCGTACGTCTAAGCAGAGCCGAGTTGAGCACTGATGTCTGCTGATGCGCTTGATAGCACTTTGAATGTTTGTCTCGATGAAAGGACGGGATGGGATACGATTATCGAGTATGAATGTGAGAGAACGCGCTGGAAATAAAGCCGCAGCTCTCGACAAAGCTTCTTCTCCTGGGACTAGAGGAATCGAAAATTCTTCAAGTGCAGTACACCGGATGCGATGCAAAAATGAGGGATTATTGGAATGAAGAACGCGTAAGCAGGGATGGCGGAGCACCGGCCAGTCCTCTTTTCCTGACCAGTTGTCCTGGCGACTGAGGTCACGGAACGAGAAGAGGTTTGGACAAGACTTGAAGAATGTATAGGACATCCAGGAAAAGTCCATGTCGATAGTTAGATGAGACAACGAACCCCACTCGAAGGGGCTGGTTATTGCTCGAAGCTCCTGCCTTGTCGTAGGAAATCCTGCAGGTGTGGCAGTGTCCGAAATAAACAAGGTCTTCAACTGAGGCGCGTTTGAAAACGACCTTAAATGGTGGAGCCCTGAGCCTCCAGTGCCGGGATTGAAAAGTCGAAGGCGCTCGAGAACGGGGAAGTCGTTCACCGTGACGCCGCTTATCAATACCCCAAAGATTACTTTCAAACAGAGTGGCGTCCCTCCAACGAGACGCATGTGCTATGAGTGCATCAGTGACAGGATCTCCTAATCCTGGGCCCGCAATAAAGGTCAAGGGATAGGTCGTCGAAAGTCTCAAGGCACGCTGGGTCATAACTGCTGTAGTTCGCGGCGATACATCCTGCAGCCTTGCAGTAGCATGAAACGACGCCCAGAGCGATGAGCACGAGACTACAAGATCGCGCCACCGTGCACAGACGCGCTCGAGCAGCCATGGTCCATGTAAATGGGGCCATGTTATAAGGCATGGCTTGTCGAAGGTCAAATGGAATATCTCCGTCATTATTTCGGGAGGAAGGGAGTGTATCGTCGTGGGCATTATGGGCTCGTTAGGACTGGTATCGCCTCCATTGGTTGTGGATGGGAGTAAGGGGCCATGCGACGAAACCATTAGCGTTGAACGGGAGCCCGAAGTTCCGTTTGAAATTATCTGGAGATAAAGTCTAAACGATTCGCCTCAAAGGGCGGGTAGGACTTGGAGGTCAAGGGGAGGTGATGGTTGAGTGCAAAGCAGGCGGCGCATCCTAATTCGGAGATGATCGACTTTGGATCGACTTCAGACTTTGCGCGGCGCGCCGATCCGTGCCCTTCTTTTTTTGAGGCCTTAGGAGCTCTTCTTCCGAAATGAGTCTGATGTAGTCTCATGAACTTTCTTTAATGCGAGCTTACTTCCTCCGCTGAATCCCAGAATACATTTCCATCTACCATGGACACTAGCGGCACTGCGTAGCTCGCGGTTTGAACGGGTGACCAAGTCATGACCTGATGACATTGCGCAACCCGTCGACCGAGGAATGTGATTGTTCGTGAAGGAAGACGCTGACGAAGGTTCGTCTACACCACAACCGGAAGCATACTCCCTTTCAGCTCGCATCTAAATAACCCAGGTCCTTTCAACGCCACAGTGATTCAGAACGACTCTCCGCCTCGCGAGTTGCGGTTGTCGGTACCGTCTGGGTGAGCACAGGCGCAGTATGACTCGAGTCGAAAATGAACGGGGTTTAGTGTAACTTTCGCTTAAACCTTGTGTACTAAGTAGTAAGTATAGCGCTTTCAGTGCCTGTTCAGTGCTGAGTGCAGACTTGAAGGTCGAAATACACTTACTCTATTATCTCAAGTGAAGGCCTCATACATATCAACAACGTCGCGGTTCAACGAAGATATCAAGAAGAAATTCGAAGGCACGGCATACCCCGTTGGGCTTGAGCACGCAATCGACTCCAGCTGAGCAGCTCTCCGGCTTTCAAGGCATCTATAATTAGAATGCCTTTCAGCCGGAGGCATTTCTGTGGATCACGGATCCGAGCCTGCCGGCTAAACCGCGTATAAAAACATTCTTCTCTTTCATGCCACCACCACGACAACGACAAAGCACATAGTTGACGACGATGGTTCTGGTACAGCAATCCGAGGAACCCACCGAGCTGGACATTCCTTCTACCGACTTTGGCTTTGTCCCGATACCCAAACGCCTTCGATATGATCCTCACAAGCCCTTTCACTTTGGCTTAACGCTGAACATCGCGTTCGGATTTGCGAGCACTTTCGGTCTGTCATAATTTTAGCTCATGTACTTCCCCACATCGCTTACACGGTCTCATAGTCGTGGCTAATCTGTATTATTGCCAACCCCTTCTGAGTATGTGAAATCGATACAGCAATCAGAGGCTCATGCTTAACTCATACAACAGTCGAGATGTCCAAGAGCTTCAATGTGACTTACAGCGAAGTCTCCACGTATGTTCTTCTCGTATCTTTTGCTCTGCCTGGTATCTCAACTCGTTACTCAGCATCCCCACGCTTGTTCAGGCAGGGTACGAAGATCCTTTTCAAGCTGTCAATACCGGAATTGATTCCTGTTTCAGATATGCGACGGGGCTACTTCTTATTTCCCCTCTGGGGGACCTTGTGCGGAGACGGCAGTTGATACTCCTTCTCGTCATCTTCTCCGCCTCTCTTTCGATCCCTCTCGCCATTACTAAGAATCTGAAAGTATTTGAGGCCTTCTCTTTCCTCGTAGGGGCTCTCAGTGTTACTCCCCAAATTCTTCTCCCGCTTGCTGCAGATCTTGCGCCACCAGAACGACGCGCAGCCGCGTTATCAGTCGTACTATCTGGCCTCCTTTTCGGCGTCCTGATTGCGCGAGTTATTGCGGGTGTGATCGCAGAGTTCACATCGTGGCGCGTCGTGTACTACATGGCCATCGGTGTTCAATATTTCGTACTCGTCGGGAGTTACTTCGTGCTACCTGATTACCCGTCGAAGAACAGCCACCTGACGTATTGGGATATTCTGTGGACAATGGCGAAATTTTGCTTCACTGAGCCGATATTGGTGCAAGCTTGTTTGATCAACATGGCGTCGAGTGCATCCTTCTCGAACTTCTGGGTTACGCTCACATTCTTGTTGGGCGATGCTCCATACAACTACTCAACGTACGTATGTTTATCTCCGACTCTTACTCGTATCTGACTTTCGGTTTACAGCCTTGTCATCGGCTTGTTCGCACTAGTTGGAATGTTTGGCGTGGCCATGGGACCGCTTGTTGGTCGAACTATCGACAAGCTCATTCCGTGGTACGCCTCGCTCTTCGGCATGGTCGGACTCGTATTGTTCCAGGTGATACAAGTCGGCGCGGGAGGTATCAATATTGGTGCCGTCATCATTGCAACATTCGGCTTGGACGTCTTTCGTCAGATGCTGTGGGTACTCCTAGTGTTTCCTCGCTTTCTGCATAATACTAACCGCTCACTTCATTAGACAGGTATCTTTGTCGACGTCTATCTTTGGGTACTCCTAGTGTTTTCTCGCTTTCTGAATGATACTAACCGCTCACTTCATTAGAATTGCGCCAGAGGCTCGAGGACGTCTTAATGCAGTCTATATTCTTTCCGTGAGTATTAGATTTTCTATTGCTAGTAATCAGGCTAACACTAGATGTAGCTGTTCATCGGACAAGTAATGGGAACAGCTGTTGGCACTAAGGTCTTCATCGAGCACGGATGGCGTGCAGGAGCTGCGTTATCAGTGGCGTGGTCGGGGTGGCAATTCTTTATTCTCTTCCTACGCGGCCCTCATTGCGACCGGAAAACATGGTTCGGATACCAGGGTGGAATCATGCCATACTCGAAGACGCAAGTTCTGCGTAGGACACAATCCGACGTAGAGAATAGAACGCCGGTGGGTGAGGCCGCAGAGGACGACAAAGTAGAAGCGGTGGACGAGAAGGTAGATGAGAAGGTAGCGGAGGGAGTCAACGAGAATAACTCTTCTAACGAGGAGAAGAAGGCGGCTGAGGCAGATGGAAATCTTGTTAATGCTCCACAACTCACACCCGCAGGATGACCTTTATAATCAAGCAATAGATTCTGATATCATTCTGGATGCTCACCAAATTTGGCGCCCTCGCACTTCACCATATGTTACCCACAGCCGCTTCTGGGCATGCAATATCTTTTTTTTGGGCACTGGAGACCGTGGGCAAACGCAACAGACCTTCGTATCTGCATAGTGAAGTCGTGGCGTTTTCCTTTGATGTCAAGGTGTTGCATTGTCCAGGCATTATGATTATTTACTATAGAGCAATAACTCTAATATACAACGCGGTTGTTTTCATTGTGTTCATACGACGAAACCCTGGAAATTAAGTTGCTCAGCTTCATGAAGAACTTGGGTAGAAATCCACACTCACCCCATTGACACGAATATTCTGGCCGTTAACCCAGAGTGCTGCAGGGCTAGCCAGGAAAGTGACCATAGGTGCAATATCCTCCGGTAACGCCAGGCGGTTGTTCGGATTTTGTGTGGCGATGAAGTCGATGAGCTTCTGGGGCTTTCCGGCGCGGAAGAGTGTGGTGTCCACAGGACCGGGTGAAACGGTGTTCACAGTAATACCGCGACCACCCACGTCCTTTGCGAGGACGCGAGATACCTGTTCGATGGCACCTTTGGACATGGCGTAGCACAGAGCATTGGGTGGTACAGCTACAGAATGTCGATGAACGTCTACAAATCTCAGTGAGGGAAGATAGTACCTGTCGCGCCGGTCAAACAAGATGAGAAGAATATGATGCGGCCTCCGGCTGATGAGGACAACACATTAGAACCTGAATATCACAGCTCATAGGACGCGACCTACGAGTGGGCAGATGTTCTAGTATGGCTTTGGCCATGAAGAGCGGTCCCTTGATGTTGCAGTTTATATGGTCATCGAAGAACGCTTCATCGACATCGGCAATGGTCTTGCTGCCCATAATGCCCGCATTCAGAACCAGGATGTCGATCTTTCCAAAGGCTTGGATGGTCTCGGCGATAAGACTTTTTCCTCCCGCGATCGTAGACGCGTCGGCCTTGATCGTGACCGCGTCCCCTTTGCCTTGTGCTTTGATCTCTGCAACGAGCTCATCGGCGGGTTGCGGGTTGTTCACGTCTACGGCGATTGATGAGGATATGGGAGACTAATAATGGTATCTGACGCACAGTTGACTACAACTTTAGCTCCTTGCTCTGCCATAGAACGGACGATGGCGGCGCCTATGCTGCGCGACGATCCTGTTACGATTGCGACTTTGCCTGGACGATGCGTCAGTAGTGTACATTTGCAGTAGCTGGTCGCATACCCTCGAGGGAAGTCGTGAACGTTGTTGAAGACATTGGAAGTGATGGTCGGAGCGGTAGGATGGGGAGAAAGAGAGTCGATGGAATTACGAGACTCTGCACGCAGGCCTTTATAGGCGAGCGCAGGGATCCGAGAAGAAAGCGCTGCCGACAGCACACGTCAGTGCCTCAGCCCGCGTCGTACATTTGGCACGTACTGTATCCGTTCAACCGTAGATGACAGTGCATCTCCATAATCTTTCAGACCAGTGATGTACGGCTACATGGCGAGTGTAGCCGTCATTTAGCCGAAGTGTAGCTGCTGCCTAAGCAGTACTATCGCGTCGGGCATCCACGCCAAACGGCATTTCGGGATCGGGTGACCCACTCATTCCCGAATTCCTAAACAAACACGTGGAGAGAGGAGCTTGGATTTTTGCAGCCAAGGTGCATCTAGAGCATATTGTGAATAGTCTCAAGTTAGAGGTGGCCCAGCTGAGAGCATTAGGAAGAAATAGTTGAAAAGTGCCACGCGTGACTCGTGGTCAGGGTCGTTTCAACTCGCGCTCACTTGGACCTACAACTTCCCATAATTCCCCCGTATTGGTTACCTGTAGTGGCCCCTTCAGAGCCTATGAACGACGCCAAATAGAGTTTCTCGAGGAGAAGCTCAGTTGGTGGAAGGGATTCATGGGACTGTAAGTCCCCTGCAAATCAGCTCGTGGTATGCCGACGCGCTGATAATGCGTAAAGAGAAAGACCACCCACCAAGAACAGTTGCATTATTTCTATTCAAGTATCCGCTCTCGGACGGGAAGTATCATCCCAAGAAGTTGGCAGGTGTGTTCCCCAAATACGAGTCCGATAAACCTCTCCATTGACGCGTCCTCTAGATGGTTCGCCAACAGAGCGAAAGCGGATTCTGGTCGACCAAGAGCCACTCAGGAAACCCCAGAGCAGCTCGCTATCCTTCACGAATCGTTTTGCGAAGAGTTGTACCCTTCCGTGCAGGAAATTATACGGCTACGAGGTTGAGCAGGAAGCAGGTTCAGGCGTGGTTCTGTCAACAGCGCAAAAATTGGAAGACGATCCATTTATCTACTCCGTCCCCGTGTCACTGTCCGATGCGGAACAGCAGGCGTTAACACGGGAGGCTAAAGCTCAATGGAGAGCGTATCGTAATGAGGCGGCCAGGTGTAGAAGAATGGGTTGCATTTTCTGACTGAATCAAATGCGCTTTTCAAACTTCTGTATCTCAAGCGATTTATCACCAATTCAAGCAGAATTCATGAATAATATACAAGACTTGGCATCGCTTCGCTACGCCCCGATTTACTGGCACTAGGAGCATTGACTTCGCTCCGTTCCGGCAGGCCTTTTTTATCGTGTCGAGAAGTTTAAGAGCTTGAGAGGATACGCGAGGACACATTCAACTTAGAAGTACAGTATCTCGGGGTATGTTAGTACAGTACTTCTGTCTATTAACCAATAGCAATATGTAGACCCCGGACAAAAAGAAATCTGGGAATCATTCAGCGAGTTTTAGTCCAATCATACCTGGGCCAAGCCTCAGAAACTTACTGACCTCAACCCTCTCAAGAGCGTAGAGGCGATATGCCGCCTATAACGAATGCCGATAAGCGAAGCAGTATACCTAATATGGCGGCTGAGAGATGAGCAAGTCATACAACGAGAAGGAGGAGAACCGGCATTGCGACCGGAAAGGAATCGGTTCATACACGCGAGATGACCAAACGAAGAGAGATAAACCTATTGATCTGAGTGAAAGTGCCGCGGGGAGAATGTGGTAGGTGTACCGTCAGTAAACCAACGCGTCCACCAACAAAAAGCAGGGCATTCGGGCGTTGGTCCTCTGGTTAGACATGTCGGGTCGGCGAAACATCAACTAGGTAAAAGCAACCCAGGCAGCTTTGTACTGCGCGTGAAAGACGGCGTGTCGCGGACAGCACAGTTGCAGCAGCGGTTGAGAGAGGAGCCACGGGCCATTTCGAGCGGTGAAAGGAAGGATGTAGAGAGGAACCAGCATTTTGGGGATTTCGGACCGAGGACGATGATAACAAACAGAGGACAACGAAATGGTGTAGTTTCGTTAATATATGTGTTATATAGGGAACTTGCGATTGAGTCTGACCAACTTTCAAGAGCACGCCCTTGCCAAACACGATCGGCTTCGCATGAACCGGCCCGATCTCATTTTCATTCCCTCCAGATTCCCTCCATCATACAGGTTGTTATGCATGCTCTCTCTGCTCTCTAGCCGCTGGCTGCAGAGGGCCCTCTCCTCTGCCCGCGGCATCGCTTCCAAGGCACCCACACCTTCTGTTTATCTTTCCACCTCCGCTCTCATCCCGTACCCCGCGCTCAAATCCGGCCTTGCTCAATTCGGCGAGGTTGCGAGCCTATGGCAAAGGTTAAATAATCGTGTAGCCGTCGTGAAATACGAGACCCAGACGCTGCAGACCGCCTTGTGGCACAGAATGGTTTTGTTATTGACGGCGAAAACGTCAACGTCATGCCCAAAAACTATATGGCGAACGACTACACAGAGAAGCCACCGCCAAAGGTGTTTACTCGCGCGACGAATCTCTTAAAAAATACGAGACTCTGTCTAGATAACGTGCCCACTGACTATGGAGCTAATGCCCAAATGTTGGTGGACCTGTTGAGGCCGTTCCAAGTCCTCTCCGTCGAAATGCGTATGTCGTATTCGTTTTGTACCTATACACTTCACAGATATAATCAACTATGCAGCGACATCCAAGAAGCGCTATGGACGACGGGCATATGCGGAGTTTGTTACGCAAGACGCCGCTGACGCGACCCTCGAACAGATCTGGTCTGATGAAGGACTCAAGCTCTTCGGACGCAGGATCTATGCCAACTACGCTGCCCCTCCACTACATGCACCGGGTGATGGATGTGAGTTTGTGTTTTGTTGACCGTCAGAATCTTATGAATGTATGAAGGGGTTAAAGTTGCAGCGATGTCCCAGGCCGCTCATCATAAAATACTTTTCAACGAAATACCCATCTCCTTGGATCGCCTGGGAACCATAGTTGCGACGTAGCTAGCTCATCCACGGATAGAAGTACGGGCTAGGATATACTTCGAAACGCTGTTGACAATCACTCAACCAGGGATCGTCAGTATATGGTATGATAGAAAACACAAAGACGTTCTGTTTCATGAAATGTCGTTCGATTTGCACTACGCACTACTTATAATTATACAGATACTTGGTGATGTTACGGAAAAATACAGAGAGCAATACGACAACTTGAATAGATTTACGCACTCAAAGCAGACTGTAAAGAATGCGTCGAGTCTCCATCAAGCATTGAAGGTAATCTTGGGCGTCTTTGTGTGGTTTTCATGAACTGGATATACCTCGACGTCGGATGAAGACTCATGATGGAGTGAGGGTGCGCGCCCGCGTACAGGAGTAGGAATGGAGCGTCCAAATAGCAGTGTGTCCGGACGAGTTAACAACAGAAGTAAAACGTTGAAAAACCCGCTCAGCCCATAGATTGAGACGACCACCATGGTCACAGCAGAGAGCGCAGCACCAGATAATACTGTGTCACTGTTGAAGGTGATCCAACGCACGACGCTCAGAGGCAAGATGAGGATGGAGTAGACGATAGGGTAGCTGAGGATGCACGTTTAGAGGCGAAGTATTCGATAGTAATGAAGGACGTACGCAAGCATGTCCCAAGGTTTGCCCCGTTTTGCGAAATCTTCAGTATTATTTCGCCTACGCAATACTGTCATCTTCCACCACGATTCATCGCTAAAGTTGACATTTCCCCTGCTCCAGAGGAAGAGAGTCACGTAGAGGACGAGAGACACGCCCAAGCGTAATCCAGAACCACACGTATTCGCCGGCAATCCTCATGCCCTGGTACCGACCCCCAATCCAACACCAGTACTGCACGTCGTGGTTAGCACTACACGACCACGAACGATGTGAACTTCGTCCTTACAGGCGTGGGTTGTTCGTACGATCTACTGCCGTTAAGAGCGATGCCGACGCATAACCATGACCACGAGGAACAGCCAGATAACAGTGACGACCAAGAGGGAGACGAATATCCCATGGCCATGCTTTACTTTGTCGGGCAGATTCCACCGAATGAGCACGAATGTGTATACGGCGATTGCCTGCCAGAAATACTTCCGAGTTAGATGATTGAGAAACCGGCGGATAAACGCTGCACACCAAGGTGGTAATAGCTACACCGGTCTCTCCCAGTTGCTGAATAACACCTGGAAATAAGCGTGAGGTGTTTCGTTTGATCACCGTAAATCTGAATCATTACCTTGCGCGGTGCAAAAGGAGCCAACTTCCACGACGCCTTTGTTGATCCACTTGATGTCCAAAACAGCGCCCAACGCTTGCAGAAAATCTGCGGTGAACAATGATAACTTGATAACGTTGAATTAATGGGAGGAAAATCCGAAATCTACACATGGATGCCTCACCATGAATACGTCCATCGGCTCTTGAATGAAGCGCCAGTCCTTTCCCGACGTGCTTCGGGCGTGGCGGTAAACATTACCCTGCACCAATCAGCGGATCCGGCAGAATAATACGCGAAAAAGACGCGTACGAAGATGATATAGAACACATAGAGCACAGCGAAGAGTGAAACGAATGCACTCTCGGAGATGATCTGATGCGCAATTCTATGAGGTTTTATTTTCTTGACTACGTGGGTAGTTCGCACCGTCAACCCAATAGTCTGTCCCCGTGTCAAACAATGCACCGCGCTTGAATGGAGGCTGGCCTGCAGGAGGTATTCGGAGGGGTCACATATCATTCCCTGAAGATACTGATCGCGGGGTATGGTCACATTTCCAGACATCTAAGGATACCAAGGTCAACGTGTCTCATTGTCAGGAAACCGGAATGGCAACCTCGCAAAAAGTTTCACTGTCTAGCGCCGCCACCAATGGCCAAGTCGGTTAAACTGGTGCTGAAGCAGCGCCCAATGAGATGCACAGCTTCCAGTCCGAGCCCCGTCTTTATAGACACTTGCTGAATCGGATTCGTACAGCCTAGTGCTGTTGATGCTGTTGATATTCTCCCGTTGTCCATTCATTTCGACTAGCTTTGGCAGTTGACAAGAATCAAGGTGTACCTTGAGGCAGTGTGAATCCGAAGAAGATAAAGAGGAATTTGAACTCGTAATTGGATGTAACGTCAACAACAAAATGGGCGCTGAATGGGCGGGAGCGACGAGGCAGGAACCAAATTGAAAGAGCCGGCACGCGCTGATCCGAACGATCACTTTTGTGGCTGTGAGCCGAATCTGAATCACACTTTGACAACGATCACCTCGCTCACCAGATCGTCTCCCTGCTATGTAGCTCGCAAAATGGACAGGCGTCTTCTGCTGTTGTCTCTCTGTAGCTCCGTGGCGCATCAACTGTATAACCTGCTTGTTATCTATCCTTCAGGGCGTCCCGATATCTCCTACAATGGCTAACCGAAAACCCCGACCTTCACGCATACCCCGCCACTTCGCTACCTCCGGGACCAATGTACGCTAAGCGCCTGAACAATCCTCCTAACTGAAATATGATCTCTCTGCTGTTGTCTAAGCTGGTTGGCAATTCTCTCTGGTAGTTCGTCGATCATCCGACTTCTTGAAACCTAGTCGTGCATCGCAAAAAAGACAAACAAATTACCGTACATATTTAAAACATGTGGATCCCCGAGCACGATCTCAAACCTTTCGGTCAAACTGCCCCGCCCGCTTGCCTCGCTTATGTCCACCCTCTAAACCATATTAAAACCACACCGCCATTTGCTCGTTTCCTCCATTCTCCTTCTCCAACTCATTTTTACGAGTTCCTTTTTTCCCTTTCCTCTTTCCTCTTTCCTCTTTCCACTTTCCACTTTCCTCTTCCTTTCTATCTTCACCCGCGTTCGCTATGGGACTTTTACGAGATTTCGCAGCGCCCCTCTCTCTTCTCGCTGCTCTCAGTGATTTCGCGTTTGCGCAGAATACCGCGACTGCACCGGGACAACCGCGCCAAACCGGTGCCATTGGTCAATTCGAAATCATCGGTAACAGCGGTGTGAGCGCCCAGCAGGTGTGTACTTAGACGCGCCCAATGGTTTCTTCCCTGATCAAGTCCTCAGCTGTTTTTGGGTACCGAAGACAAGATTTACATTGTCGATAAAGTCGAGGGTAATCCTCTTCAGATCGGCGGTCATCCTGCATGGGCAGTGGGTACGCCCAAATTATTTTTGGTTTCCGGGATAATTGACCGATGCTGGTTTTAGAATACAGCCTTGAGTCTAACACCGCAAAGCCCTTGGACATCATCACAAACTCCTTCTGCGCGGTATGTTGCTTCCTCTCACTTGAACGCGTCTCTGATTAGTCTACAGGGAGGCAATGTCATGGCGGACGGAACATGGCTCAACGTTGGTGGAAACCAAGGTGTCACGTATGGCGGCGAAGCTGCGGACAGTCAGACGGGAGGCGGAGCGTACGATGACCCTGACGGTCGCCAGTCGTGAGTTTCACTTTTTTAGCGCCGTCTTCATCTAAGCCTCATGTTGTCCCCTAGATTGCGGTATGTAATCCCTGGGATGGATTATTATCAAGAGATCTCAGATGTTTGTACAGAACGATAGTTCCTTGCGACGATGACTCGTGCACTTGGAAGGTCGAAGGTGACATGACTTCTGAGCGGTGGTACCCGACTGTGTAAGTTGAACGCCTGATTTTCATGATAGGGTTCTCATGTTTAAACAGGGAGGGTTTGGAAGATGGATCACTCATTATTGTACGCCTCTTGAATCGCTTCTGGCTCGTGATCTAATCTCTCCGTTTAGCTCGGTGGTTGCAAGAACGGCGGCTACGTGAATGACGCAGGTCAAGACAACCCAACCTACGAGTTCTTCCCCTCCAAGGGAGATCCTCAGACGTCGAACATCCTCCAGACTACACTTCCTACCAACCTTTTCCCTCTTACATGGCTGCTTCCCTCTGGCAAGATATTGCTTCAGTCAAACTGGAATACCGCTCTTTTGGACTACCACACGGGGCAGGAGACTCCGCTCGACAACATGCCGGATGCTGTTCGCACATATCCTGCTAGCGCTGGTACCGTCATGTTGCCCTTGACACCCGCGAACAATTGGACTGCTACCGTCTTGTTCTGTGGCGGTACTAACAATAACGAGTTCGTAATCCCGTACTACGTAGTGCGCCACTTCATCTAACTCTATTTTAGCTGGAATACGCAAACCACCGTTATTGTCAACCTCCCAGCGTCTACCTCTTGCCAGAAGATCACGCCCGATGTGTCCGGTTCGTACCAGGCTGACGACCCGCTGCCGCAAGCGCGTTCCATGGGCAATTTTATTTTCCTGCCTGACGGTCTGATCTTCTTTGTGGGCGGTGCTGGAGTTGGTGAGTTTCACACTCCAATTGATTATCGACCCTGCTAATGCTTTACGTGCAGGTACTGCTGGATATGGCAATGATACTTGGGCGATTGGACACTCATACGCCGACGACCCGATTATGACTCCCGTCATCTACAACCCTGACGCTCCTGCTGGAAAGCGGTGGTCGAGCGATGGTCTCGGTGCCAGCACGGTTCCCCGTATGTATCACTCTACCGCCACCTTGGTGCCCGATGGTGTGTACGCCTTTAATTCCTACCTATCGTCATTGGGGTTAACGTGGATATCTTCTTTTTAGGTTCTGTCATCATTTCTGGATCGAACCCCAACCCGGATTACACTGTCGGTGATGGCGTCAAGTACCCCACCGACTACCGTGTGGAGCGATTCTACCCGTCGTACTATAACGAGCGTCGCCCCGAGCCGAAGGGGCTGTTGAAGCAGCTGTCGTACGGCGGTTCTTACTTCGACGTGACGCTCGACTCGGATGACCTGTTCGGCGACGTCACCAATATCCAGAAGACCAAGGTTGTCATTATTCGCACTGGTTTCGCCACGCACGCTATGGTATGTCACGATATAACCTATTCTGGTGGCGGAGGAAGTTAATCGTCCTGCAGAACATGGGCCAGCGCTTTGTTGAGCTGGAGACTAGTTACTCTGGATACAGCGGGAACAAGACCGCGACTCTTCACGTCAGCCAGCTCCAGCCCAACCCTGCCATCTTGACACCTGGGCCTGCGCTGCTGTTCGTCGTGGTGAACGGTGTTCCTTCTGTTGGTGTTCAGGTCACGGTTGGAAACGGCAAGGTTGGCACTCAGGACCTCAAGGACGTTAAATCTCTGCCCGATTCGAACATTTTCAGTACCGACGCTAGCGATAACAACAACAGCAGCAGCGGATCTAGCGGTTCCGACTCCAACGCGTCGCTTTCCAACGAGCCATTATTCACCTTCCTCCTCACCGCTGCGATACTACGCCTCCTCGTATCGCGGTGGTGATCATGATTCATGCTTGATGACCGGACTTGTTATTATCTATTTATCCTCTTGCTTTCTGGGGTTTTCAAATTGCTTTTACGACGAGTGCATACCACGATATTGACGAGGGACTTGTTTTTTTGATCTATTGTTTGTTTTTACACAATGGATTTTGCATTGGGACTTGCTAGCTACTCACTGTTTATTTACCTGTGCCGATGTATGTCACACCCTCATTCTCTAATGATAATTGGAGTTACACAACACCATCATTGGAACTATTAAGATTCTGCTTCTTCCTTACTAACCTGTCAAATCCATACTCATTCACTGTTGGCGCAAGGTGCGTCAAGTTGAAAGTGCCTCTATTCTCCATTCCGAGCTTCTCCATAACACGTACACTCGCGCCATTCCACGGGTCTTGTAATACCAAGCACCCCTTCCACCCCCCAATTGGCGCGTGCATAATCGATCAGCGCGCGCCCCGCCTCTGTAGCGTACCCTTTGCCCGCGTACTCGGCATGCATCGCGTATCCGATATCGGGAAACGGGAGCCACATCCTGGGGTCGTGCTCGGGGCGACTTCGTACGAGGCTTACCATCCCCACGGGTCGGGGAGTGGTCTTAGTCTTCTCCGAGACGAGGCACTGCCCATGTCCATCGAGGGAATGGATGGCCTTGACGCGCCCGTTGATGATCGCCCGTGCTTTGTGGGGCGTGTCGATCCCGAGGTCCTTCCCTGCTGAGATGAATGTGAAAGGACGGAACGTCCTCACTAGAGAAAACTCACTATCACGCAAGCAACCTGGAACGAGTCGTATTGTCGAGATCAAGTAAGGTACTATGGTGATGGTGGTAGAAGAGAAGAGGGAGAGAAACTACGTCCGTGCCCCAATATATATGTATCTAAATATAGTAGTCCTAATGAGGAAGGTGATCGCGTGGTTGGTGAAGTGGGTAAGGCGCTCGCCTTACACTCTCCCCCATCCCGAAAAAATTCGTTGTTACGTTGTCGAGAACAACAGGCATAAGCGACCGCAGTAGCCGTCAGGCTAACGTTCCGCGACAAAGGCAAAAGTAAATGGGCAATGAGCAGTCATGACCAGCCGCGAAACCGATTCGCCATCCTGGCCGCGTCTAGTAGTGGTGATTCACCGAGTCCATCCCATGCGTCCACAGAAAGGGTAGCAAAAACAACAACCTTCGTGCGCATATCGCGGTAACCATTATGGCATACTTCGATGGTTAATTTGCAATTCTTTACATGTCTGCACCAGCATACCTGCACCGCAAGCAAAAGCTGATTGGTATGCCGCTCTATAGTGACTAACCGCTAGACAGTGTCGCCACGTTGGATGCTCCCATAGGCGGTTCTCAAGTGTGTCCATCTCGAAGTCATCTGTGCCGGTGCCAAAAACAGTTGGCCAGGATTCATGGATTCGCGCTCCCGACCGCTAGGCCAAGAGGCTGTTTGGGTTGTACCCATAGTGTTAGGGTTAATCTCTTGAAGGTCAAAAGGTCAGTCCGTCTTCGGTGTTCATTCGCAGTCAGTCTTCATTTTCCATAATAAAATAAACTTCGTTTCGTACTTCTGATGCGATCTCACCAGCTAGGCCAGCGGTCCACATCAATCTTGCTCCTTTCTTCCTAGCATTCGCCGAGCCACACGTCCAACGCCTCGCAGTCTTCCAGCTCTGACCTCGCGATCCAGCGATCCTCTTCTGCGCCGTAACCCCGGAAGCGCACCAAGTACTGGTAGCCGCGCCCTCTCTTCCGCTCATCGATGATCTTGTCTATATAATATTCCTCCATTCCGTCGGGTGTTACAATTGGGCCCGGTCTCTTGTGCTGTCGCTGAGGGTACAAATCGTCGTCGTTCGGAATCCAGCTCGCCAATTGACAGACATGGAACGTGTTAAACACCTCGCTGTTCGGCATGTCCAAGGTATACGATGACCGTTCGGGGTTCGCGCCGGTGATTGTGTAGGGCCCGTCGTACCGCGGCATGAATTTTGCCACCCGGAGCTTCTCCTTCTTTTTCTTTTCTCTTGTCATGTACTCTCGTCGGCGATTCATTGTCTTCAGCATTACACGCTCACCAACCTTGAATGTAGGCTCCGCGATTCGAGTCTTGTTCGCCTGATGCGCTTGTTCAACTTTTGCCTTTATCAAGTTGTCATGTGCGTTCATTACATCCGTGTTGATCTGTTCAATCAGACGCTTAGCGTTCAACTCTGCAGGTCCACGAGCCTTCGCCACCAACGGAGGTATGACGCGCAGCGATTTACCCATTCGTAATTGGAAACCCGAGAAACCAGTTGAGCTATTTACTGTGTTCATGAAACCGAACCGGACTCGCGGCAATGCGGCGCGCCAGCCTTTTTGCTGTCTATCCACATAGTAGCGCAAAGCCTGGATGACTGTTTTATTCGTACGTTCTGATAGACCGTCGGTCTGCGGATGGAAAGCTGAAGAGAGCGCGAGACGAACACCTGACATCTTTTGTAGCGCACGCCAGAACTTTGATGTCCAAAGCTTATCTCTGTCACAAAAAATTTCCAAGGGCATTCCGTTCTCACAAAACCATTCGTCGAAGAAGACGGCGGCTGTCTGCTCAGCAGTGTCATTCGCGTGAGTTGCTATCAGCCGAATGTCCGAGCCTAATCTGTCAGATATCGTCAACAGCATGTCAAAACCCCCGTCCTCGGGCAAAGGGCCCACGAAGTCCATGGCGATACTGTCGCCACGGTTGTCGGGTACAGGCAAGGGGTGTAGTGGGCCGTTGTGTCTCTGTGTCGAGGACTTATTCCTTTGGCATTCCTCACAGCCAGGTATGTAAGACTCTTCTAAGTCCCTTCTCATGTTAGGCCAATAGTATGACTCCCTCAAAGCCGCGTAGGATTTATCGAAACCGTAATGACCCAACGTGTCATGTGCCAGATGGAATAGGTCTTCCCGTACGTTTCCAACACGCGGTACCAGTAATCGCGTACCTATCAGCCACAGTCCATCAACCTCACGTACGTTCTGCATTATTCGCTCGCCAGACACAAACTTTTTGCAGAATTCGTCCTCCAGGTAGCCCTCTTTGATCGCGTTCAGCAGTCTTGTATCCGCGCTGATTGTCAATGCTGAGGAGACGGCACAGACGCCGCTACGCGCCAGCCATGCCTGCCAGCACGGCACCTCATCAGGATCGTAATCGAGCACTGGGGAGTGATCCGGCGGCAGTCTTGACAATGCATCAGCCACCGTGTTGTCCTCGCCTCTGATGTAGTTGATCGCCAATTCGAATTGCGACAGTTCTTCCATCCACCGCGCCTGACGTCGTGATAGGTTTTTCTGGCCGTCAAAATTCTCCAGTGTTTTATGGTCTGTATATACCTCGAACTTCGTCCCGAGCAGGTCCGCTCTCCATTTCTGGCACGCTCTTACGATCGCCAGAAGTTCCTTCTCGTGTACTGGATAGTTCAGCTGTGCGCCCTTCAACTGTACCGAGTCATAGGCTACTGGTCGAGCTGTCTCCCAAGTGGGACCGAAGGATAAGACGGCGCCCGTCCTAACGTTCGATGCGTCGCAAGTGACCCAGATCTTATTGTCTCCAGGGTTGTCGTGGTCGATCACCGTTAGACAATCCGCCGAAAGAACCAATTTCTTGATAGCCAAGAAGGCGTCGTGGTGAGCGTCGGACCAGCCCGGCCACTGGTGATCTTTCAGACCTGTCAATTTGTTCAGTACCGCTGTATGCTCAGCCAGTTTCGGCAAGAAGGAGGCTAGGTATCGAGTCAGTCCGAGGAACTTACGCACATCACCAGGGGAACCCGGTTCAGGCCATTCCACAATACGCGCCACCTTACTGTTATCGGGTTCAATCCCACGGCGGGAAATTCGATGTCCGAGGAATTCGACCTCATACAAATAGAACTTTGATTTCTTCGGGTTGCAGTACAGCTGATGTTTTCTTAAGGCGTCCATTATCAACCTGATGTGCTCGGTATGTTGTTCAATCGTGTCCGACCAGATGATGATATCGTCAAGGTATATGTGGCAGAATTTCCCGAGGTAATCGCGAAGCGCGTTGTTTACTCGCCTCTGGTGCACCGATGGAGAATTTTTCATTCCTTGCGGCATTACCAGCCATTCATACAGCCCGAAAGGTGTAGTCACCGCAGTGAAAGCTATAGATTCTTCATCCATCTTTGTGTGGAAGAAAGAGTCGGTCATGTCCAGTTTCGACCAGATGCATCCCTTCGCGGCGTCCGCCAGGATGTCGTCGACGCGCGGTAATGGGTAGCGATCAGTCTTAATATTCGCGTTTAACTGACGGTAATCATTTACCCACCGAGGTAAAGCCGAAGGGTCAGATTTGGGAACCAGAAAAGCAGGCGATGCAAAGCTCGACGAAGACGGTCTAATCCGGCCAGCGTCAAGGTGCTGGTTTAACAGTGTTCGCCAAGCCTCGCGGTATTTTCTCGGGCAAGGGTACGTTCTCGCAGAGATTGATAGGTACGCGTCCTTCAGCTCGATTTTACACGTCACATCATCAGGCATCTTATCAAAGTCCGGCAGCGGTTGAAAGACGTCCTCGTAATCCTCCTTAATCTTCTGTCCGAGCTTTTCGAGCTCGGACGCCTCAGCCAGTTCTTCCACCCGCTTGCGTACGGCAGCGATAATGTTAAATTCTATTACGGGCTCACATGTACTATCAATGAAAACACGTCTTCGGGCACAGAAAGTCTTTAATTCATCTACAAGACTACGGAAGTCATGCTCGGTAGTACGCAATTTCTCTTTCAATGTAGGTACGCGATCAGGGGGTAGCGGAGGGTAGGGGTGTAGTAAATCGAAGCCAGTATCAAAATGCACAGCGGATCTGTAGGTAGCGTCAACTACAACGTGATTATGCTCGAGGAATGGAAGTCCAAGTATCATTGGGGAACACAGCGAAGGGGCGACGACGGCTTTGACTGTTCGAGAGGTCCAGAAGTTGTTGACGTCGCGGCATCGTAGTTTTACATAGTCGGTCAGGGCGGAAGAGTCGTTATTCTGTTTAAGTGCGGTATCGATAATAATAGGTGTGCGCAGTCGGTAGCGTTTCAATGACAAGCGTGTTGCGAGGGAATCGTCGATTAAGACTAGAGAAGAACCGTGGTCAATTAATGCATCAACAGTGGCAGGACCCATAGCGCCAGGCGAGAAATCATCAACTGAACATGTCCATATCATTTGGGGGGTAGATAACGGCGCAGTAGGTGGAGAAGAGACAGCAGCGACGGGACTTACAGTAGCATCATCCTCAGTCGCCTCTTCCATGGTCGTGCGTTGTGACCTGCGTAGTATGCTCTCAACCTCTTCAGCCTCGTCGTCATCGTCTCCGTTGTCGACCTCCTTGCCTTTGCCTTTGTTGTTTCCAGTTGGCACAAAATCATCGTCCCGGTCACCGCGCATGGCATCAACCTCGGCCGCGATGTCACTGGGCGTATGATCGTCGAGGTCGGGGGGCGGCGTGAAAGATCTATTGCTGCGTTCACCAGAGGGGGACCTATGTCTCATGTGGGAGACAGAGCGACGACGTGGTGGTTGCGGTCCACGAGAAAAGGAACGGTCGCGTGTATTCGACAAGCTTCCGTCCTGTCCTCTTCCTCTCATTATCGACGGAGCGCGCGATGGAGCTCTAGACGACTCTCCTCGCAGTTCAGAGAAGGAGCGAGACAAACGCACGCGATCCGTAGAACGGCCACGCTCTCGGTGCATAACGGGGGAAATATATTCGCGGCGGCGGGTGTTACGCGGTGGTGGGGAGTACGGAGAGGCGGGATCAGAGTTTGACTCCGAAGAGTAGTCATCGTCGGGTTGGTAAGGCATGAATTGTGCACTCTGTATGTCGGCCATGGTCTGGCGCTGCAGTACCGCAGCTACGGGGAATCGATTCGAGTTGTTTGAGAAGGCATTGTTAGACGAGGATGCGGGACGTTTAAGGCTGTTGTTCGTGCGGGAAGGCGGAGCCTGGGGCCAATCGTTACCGCCCAACGACTCGTACTTGCGTTTGGCGTAATTGAGATCAGGCCTGCGGAGGGGGCCATCCATTTCCTTGCCCGCGCGCAGATTCTCGTATCCATCGGGGTGATCGAGACTCCAGCGAATGCACCATTCCAAGGTGCGCTCTTCGTAGTTCTCCGCCTCGGGGAAGTCGCAGACGTCGTCGGGGGAGCGATGATTTTGCCAGGGCGTGCGGCAGGTGCGGCACATCCCGAACACATCAGAGAAAGCGCGTTCTTCATCGGTCAAAGCGGGGAGACGGGTAACAGTGTTACCGCCATTATTATTGGGGAAAGTAGACTTGGTCGAGAAGGTAGCGGTAGAGCGGAAAGAGGCATTGTTATTCTGGGAAGAGCGGAAAGAGGCATTATTGTTTTGCGAACTCGGCTGAGCTTTAGTCGTGAAGCGGTTGGTCGCAGATGGGAAACGGCTGTTAGCGGCGGCAACGGGAAGGGCGGTGGTAGGCGGACGATATGGGGGTGCCTGTTGTTGGGCGTTCTGGCGCTCACGCGCAATTGCCAACGCGGCAGCCTTTTCGATCTCCGCGAGCATGTGCTTCGCGCCCAAGCACGTCTCTCGGTCGAGAGAGTCGACCTTCGCCATCCAAGCTGCAAGCGTCTCTCCTTGAGTCGCATCTGCCGTACCGTTCTCCAGCTTGGAACCGAGATCTTTGATGTGGGCGTTTTGTTTGAAGTCGTTCATCGCCGTAGCAGTTACCCGCCGCATGTTCGCTTTCATGATGAACACCAGCTGCGCGTCGTTCATAAAAGAGGCGGTGTCTGCGAGGCGGCGGTTATCACTGGTAAGCTTTTCGGAGAATCGGATGAAAGGCTGGTCCTCTTCCTGCCTGACTTTGCAGATATTGTCTTTGTGGTCGACGTGCCAGTTGTCGGTTAAGAAACGTTCTGTCATCGCGGCGACAAAGTCGGCGAGCGTCATCGCATTGAAGGAATTGGGGGCCGTAAGATACCAATTGTTTAGCTCGCTACAATTGGCGAAACCGGGCGCGAGGAGGGAGATCACCGTTGTGTCGGTGGCGACAGCCTTCGCGGGGTAGCGCGCTGCAAGCCAGTTGACGGAGCAGGCAGACCAGTTCTGTACAATGGCGATGTGGTCGACATCGCCAGGAGTGACTATAGGCGGTTCACCACGTCTACCGGGCAACACGCGCGGCGGGGGACCGTCGTTGTTGGTAACAGACGACATGGTATAATATGAGGAGTCGGTGTCGGAGGAGAGTGATGCTGGAGACGACGGTGGAGATGGTATTGGCCGTGGGGGAGAATCGGGCAGTTCAGTGAGAGGCGATAATGACGGCGATGGGGTACGTGTGCGCGTTCGCTGCCTGGGTCGTGGAGGGCCACGGGCGGAGGCTACCTTGCGTCCAGGAAGTGGGGCAACCGTCTTATCAGTCGTATTCTATGGGCCTTCCGTCAGCGTTAATTCTTTGGGGAGAATACACGTCACTAACGCGTCACCCGAATAAGGCGGCGACCAGGCTTTTTCTAGCGGTAATACGACGGAGACGGCAAAAGGCGGTAATGGCGATGAAGACAGTAAAGGCGATAAGGCGATAAGGCGGTTCGGTAACGGTAGACGGTTGGCGACGGCAGGCGGCAAGACGACTAACGACGACAACGACAATTCAGACTCGTCCGAAGGTTAAAAAAAAAGTGAAAGGACGGAACGTCCTCACTAGAGAAAACTCACTATCACGCAAGCAACCTGGAACGAGTCGTATTGTCGAGATCAAGTAAGGTACTATGGTGATGGTGGTAGAAGAGAAGAGGGAGAGAAACTACGTCCGTGCCCCAATATATATGTATCTAAATATAGTAGTCCTAATGAGGAAGGTGATCGCGTGGTTGGTGAAGTGGGTAAGGCGCTCGCCTTACAGAATGCTAGGGATCCATATACATCTACGAGGAACTCGCAATGTTCGAGGGAATCGGGGAGGAGATAGGAGATGATGCCCAGTGAGAAATCAGTCTAGGCAGAACTACCAATCATAAAGCGAAATCAAGGAACTTAGGCTTGATCGAAACTTGCCTATGGAAAGCTACAGTATGGGGATCAAGGATACTGGGAAAACGTCGGAGTACCTGCTCAGTTGTATGAGTTTACCTAGGCTACTCTATGGAGAAACAGGATATGTAGTACAGTACTTATGATGTTGAGTCCAATACTTATGACAACTCTCGCCATACAAATGACACGTGCTATCCTTGTGGTACGATCACGGTTTCAAAACTACGGTCTCCCGGGGGTCGGTATCAACGGTTAATGCTGGAGGGGGGGGGGGGGGGTTATGGGAGGAAACAATCTGAGCTGGAACGAGAAAATGCGCCACACAGCATCATGTGGAGGTTAGTAACGGTTAATAACGGTTAATAACACCCCCTATATATCCTGCCCGGCGCCGGCGCTAGGGTGGTGAAGTAAACCCTTGGGCTTGATACACCTTGGGTTTACTGCGGTTACTAACGGTATCGATACGGTATTGAAACTGTCGAGGGTCGGGAGGTAGGTTTCGATACCGGCACGTGATCACTTCACGTGACGGCGCGCTGGCGCTAAGAGAAGCTGAGAGTGGCGGGACAAGGGCGGCGAGCAGCTGCGCCACATCACGTGTTCAAAACACGTGCCGGTATCGAAACCGTTACTAACGGTTTCAAAATCAGGGCCTCCCGGGGGTTCGGTATCAATACTAACACCCCCCGGAGGTTTACTGCGCCACCCTACCGGGCGCCCACTGGGCGTAATACATTATACCGTTACTAAGTTCTAACACGCCGGGGTGAAAATGAACCAAAAGAATGATAAATCACTAAGAAATGCCCCCTGCAAGGCTCGAACTTGCGACCTCCAGATTACCCGCGTCTTCACGGTCATACAACAAGTATGAGACTGGCGCTCTAGCCAACTGAGCCAAGGAGGCAATGCCTAATTGGAGTGCTAAATGTTGACCCACGACTGGCCGGCGGCACCACTGTAGTGCCAAGTCCACAACAAGTTTGCTCTTGACGACCATGACTGGAATTGGACCCGAACTGCCTCCCCACCTTCGCACCCAAAATAGTCACGGCGACAACGACGATGAGGATGGCCCAGTTCCAGGACCCCAAATTCCCGCCGAGCTACTTGGTGCTCGTCAGAACGAAGACGACGATGACTACGCACCCTCCCTACCACCGGACCTCCTCGCGTCGCGAAAGGCTGTTGTGCCCGCAAAACAAGTAAAAGGACCTACCTTACCCTCCGCCTACTGTTCCGATGATGATTCTGACGACGACGTTGGACCACGGCCACTGCCTTCAACGGAGCAATGGAATAACAACAAAATAGATGGCGTTCAACAGTTTCTGGAGAAGGAGGAAAGGCGTCGGCAACAGATAGAGGTACGGTACACGGGTTTGCCATGTTTTGTTAACTGACTATAATTTAGGAAGCATCCAAACCCAAAGCTGTACAACGCGACGAGTGGATGCTCAGACCCCCAACGTCCTCAGAACTACTCGCTAGTGAGTCTGTGCACAACGCGCAATTCGATCAACGTTAACGCGCTTGTATTATAGATCTGGATCCCACTAAAATGAATCGACCTCGTCAGTTTGCACGATCGGCGGCCCCAGCACCCAAGAACACTGACAGCAATCTGTGGACCGAGACGCCTGCCGAACGTCAACAACGCCTCGCGGACGAGGTTTCAGGAAAGCGCAGGCGCGTCGTAAATGCTGAAGACGCTGTCAGTCCCGAAGAAGCTTTGGAGGCCCGGAAAAAGCGAAAAAGGGACGAGAATATCCGGAAAGGCGTTGATGAACATACAGTGCGTGTCTTTACATTTCAATGTTAATTTTCTCATCATTCCTCCAGCGCAAAGTCCGCGGGTCCGCACTTGTCGAGGAACATACGAAGGGCTTGGCCGGCAAAAAGGATGAGGACGATGATCCTTCCAAAGCTATCTGGGATCACTCGAGAGACATGTCGTTGGGTGGACGACTCATGGACGACGGTAAACGGAACAAGATGCTGCATGAGGCCAAAGGTCTCGGAGACCGATTTGGTACGGGTACCAGTGGTGGGTTTTTGTAAAACAGCGTCAGTTCGAACATCTGCTTTCATTGAAATCGATATTGATTTTCATTCGAGTGCTATCGTCTTTCTCCGCATGGCGATGACACATGATCATTTGACTCGCGATGATAGGCATTGCTTCATGGTTATATATGTTCGCTTGGGCATCGCTGACGAACAGTTCCCGCCCCCATGTCCGACTGGAAACCTGATCCCAACTTCAAAATCGAGACCCCTCGAGTTGTCATCTCACACCTCCTCCCCGACGACAACTCCCATTGCGAATTCATCGTCGCCCTATACAATTCGCCGCTTTTCATTGCCGACTCCGGAAAGACGGGCGTCGACACCCCCGCAATAGCACAGCGATTCATCAATGGCCGCGTCAAAGGCCTACATTCCAAATACGGCTACGGGATCTATCTTGTTTCACTGAAGCAAGACTCGCGGCCCATTGGAACCGTCAGTTTGGTTAAAGGCGACGCCGTCGATTCATTCCCAGCCCCCGACGTTGGATTCGCCTTCCTGCCCGAAGCAACTGGCAAGGGATATGCGACAGAGGCAGCTCGTGCCTTAATTGATTATGCCGGGAAGGAGTTGGGAGTGAAAGAAGTGTTCGCGTCTAGCAGGCCACATAACGCGAAAAGTAGAGGCGTCATGGAGAGGTTGGGGATGGAGTATCGAGGCGTCAAGAAGCTCAAGATGTTTGGATCGGAGGAGAGTGCGGTCTATGTACTGGCAGGGATGAAGGAGCTCGCGGACTATGGTATCGGAGAGAACCAAATTGCCGAATAGCACGGGCGGGGATGCAGTCGGCAGTACTATAGCGGAGTTCTTGACAGTAATCAAGGGGCTGTATCTAGGCTCGATAATGTTATGTTGAACCAACCACCAACTATCATGACTGACTCGGACTGGACACCAGATCCCAACTTCAGCATCGAAACCCCGCGCCTCATCATCTCCCATCTCCTCCCCGATTCCCTCGAGCATTGCGAGTTCCTCGTAGATGTATATGGATCCCCAGCATTCATCTCTGCAGCAGGGAAGGACCTCGGGATCGACACGCCCGACAAAGCACGGGCGATGATCAACGGGCGCGTCAAGGCCATCCATTCCGTCGATGGACACGGGCAGTACCTCGTCTCGGAGAAGACTGAGACCACTCCCCGACCCGTGGGGATGGTGAGCCTCGTACGAAGTCGCCCCGAGCACGACCCCAGCACGTGGCTCCCGTTTCCCGATATCGGATACGCGATGCATGCCGAGTACGCGGGCAAAGGGTACGCGACAGAGGCGGCGCGCGCGCTGATCGATTATGCACGCGCCAATTGGGGGGTGGAAGGCGTGCTGGGGATTACAGCCCCGTGGAATGGCGCGAGCGTGCGTGTTATGGAGAAGCTCGGGATGGAGAATAGAGGCACGTTCAACTTTACGCACTATCCGCCGGCAGTCATTTGGGCGCTTCCGGGGATGAAAGATCTGAACGAGTATGGATTTGACAAGTTCATAGTGGAAGAAGCAAAATCTTGATAGTCTTTTGTGTAACGGTATTGATACCGACCCCGTAGTTTAAAACCAATACTAACGGTTTTGATACCGACCTGTGCTTTGTACCCCGTGATGTGGCGCAGCCGCTGCTCAGCACCCGCCAACGGCACATTGATATGGATCCTTTGACTGTAGACCCAGACGACTGCCTGGCCCGCATCTTAAGAACAATGCAGCTGAGTATACGGCCACGGAGTCGAGAAGTTGAAGAGCTATTGTGTGGTTTCACCATGAGGCCGGCGAGAAATGAGAGGACGCATAATGGATACAATCATTTACCACACTGTAAATAATGTTCACTGAACGCGTTACAACATAGGAACTGCTACATATCCAAGGAAAAGCCTCTAGTAGTACAATCGCGCCGGCATAAATAAGATAGTCTGTTCAGCAGTATGTGCATTCGCAACCAGCGCCAATTTTATCCCAAAACCATCCGACTCAATCTCCTCATCGGCGACATCCTCTTCTCCTTCTTCCTAATCCTCAACGGGGACGTCTCCTTCATCGCACCTTTAACTGGCGTACCAGGTGTCGTCTTCTTCATAGACGAGATTGAAGGTTTTCGTAAAGACGGCGACGAAGGCGGCTGCAAACGCGACGGAGAGCTGGGGTACTTGAGGGCAGAAGCTGCACGCGTAGCCTTAGTCGGTGGTGTAGGCGGCCGAGTAACCTTTCGGGGCGACAGTGGAAGCTTGGATGGCGAACGTACAGGCCTCGCTTTCGTTGGCGATTCCAGAATGAAGGAATTTTGTCGCGATGAATTCATGACACGGACAGGCAGGAGCGACTTTTTCGTGGGGGAAAGCGACTTGGCGGCATCTACCGTGACGCTGTCGTTCACTAGAGTGACATCTGGTATGTCAATATCGGCCTCCGCGTCCGACTCTACACTCTCTTCTTCCTCAAGAGCGGACAAGGATCCTCTCTCAACATGCTTGGACGAACCATTGGAACTAGAGACAGCTGAAGACGCTGAAGGTCCAAAGAAACCCAAGTCTGAGGAACCAGAGAAATCGTGCGGGAACTCCGGAAGGGTATAAGCTGGCTCGATCTAAAGTCAAAGATTAGAGGGGATTCCAGAATGAAGAAAGTCAGTAGTACGAACGGGTTTCTCCGGTATGGATGGTAGGTTAAGATCCCGAGGGGCGAGAGCATGCTTGTACGTCGTCGATATAGAGAAGCGTTCCCTAGAATGACTGGCCTTGAGCTCTTGCTTGAAAGTTTGGCTGGCCAAGGCCGGTAGAGAAGCCAGAGAGTCATCGCGAAGGTAAGGTAGGACAGTGGAGCTATCAGAGGAACTGACGACAACGCCTGGTTCTGTGTGGGGAACAGTAGCGTTGCCGCCTAAAAGTTTCGTCGAGTCCATGGATGCGGAAAGAACAACAGACTCTGGGCGGGGCATATCCGACGATTTCACAGCGGACTGAGAGACAATCTGGCTGCGAATAGGTACGGAACCATTCCTGAGCTGGGCAAGAAGATCATCAACAGCTTGTTGTCGCTTCTCCGAAAGAACTGCCTGCACAGCCGAAAGATTTGAGGACGAAGGAGTGACCAGGTCTGCATTGGCGGGATCCTCCTTGGCTACGTTTTTCCAAAACTTTTTCACTCCCTGCAACTCCCTGTTCTCCTTGCGGGACTGCAGCGTCATGTTGATAGCGGAAAGGTATTGTTCGTTTGTCCGCGGACCGATAACAGCAGGAATGATAGTCACCCAAGGAGTGCCTGGTTTTGCTGCAGCGTCTCGAATAGCATCTACCAGCGCCTCGTCATGTGTCTCTCCAGCTATAATCGCCTTGTGAACTCGCGGAAATATGGGCTCCTCCGTTTGCAATCCCAGACTGATGACAGTCCTGACGAATCTATCCATCTCAATACATCTCCTTGCCTGCGTCTTGAGTATCTCCAGCGCTTCTTTGGTGATCAAGCGCACGTCAGAAGAGAGTGGGCGTTCCGCGTTTTCTAGGAAGCTGAGTTGTTCTTGGAGGAGCTCCGTATCAAATTTGAGCGCGTTGTTGGCATCCTTCAGCTGAGAGTTTTCCACCTTGAGTTGGCCGAGTTGGTGTTCGAGTTCTAGTATGCGTTGACTGAGCGTCGTCACGTCTGTGGGATAGATGAATGTAGGCGATCCTGGCGGAGTGTTCAAGGCGTGTGGCGGCGGTATCATGATTTGCGTAACGCTTGGCTCGAAGCTAGACGGGCGAGCCTGCTCGCCAATGTTGCTGAGGGAATACGAGCGAGTGAGGGCGTCCAAGGGTTCGACACCAATGCCCGTTAACGGTTCCGATTTGGCGCGTCGGTGAATAAGATGTGAAAGTCGCCGAAAGAGAGGAAACCGCATAGAAACGACAGGCCAGCAGATGAACGAGCAAAAGAGAGCAGGTCTACCTTGGTCAGCCTCGGCCCGACGCTTGTTCGGCGTTTTCCTTTCTCAAATTCTCACCGCCATCAACGGCGACATTCAAGTACTTTAAAGCCATATTCTACACCTTGTCTTCTCTCAGGTGTTGGAGTATCCTGCACTGAGCGGCCTCCAATGGCGTTGGCACAGGATAATAATACGGCTCTCATCTAAGGCACAGTGAACATGCGTCCAAGTCTCCCATTTGGCGCGAAGTCTCAAGATCGTTGATGTCGCCTTCTGATCATCTCCCATGCACCATGACACCATCGCGTTGAACTTGAATCACGGTGATGATGTATGTGACTTGCATTCAATGATTCATGTGGTTATCATATAGGACAACACATGGCGCGCGAATCTTCAAGTTGTCAGTAACAAGCACTCCTGCGCCCTCTCTGTCCAGGTACTCGTCTGTCTGAGATGCTTCAAACACTATTACTCTCGCTCTCTCTCATTTCCCTCACCCAAATTCCATTCGTGCGCTCTCTAGAACAATACGCTGGCGGCGACACCTCAGGATGCGGAAAGACCCACTGGTTCAACGGCATCACCCACTACGCCCTCCTCACCAGCTCGGGGATCACTCGCTCCTACTCCATCCACGCGCCCGCGAACTACAGCTCGACCACGCCATACCCCCTCGTGCTCGGCTTCCACGGCTCCAGCAGCATCGGCCTCTTCCTCGAAGCAGACTCCGGGCTCTCCAGCTCAAAGTACAGCGCAAACAAGATAATGGTCTACCCAAACGGGATCGGCGGCGCCTGGGCCGGTCCGTCATACGCGACCACCACCGTCGAGCAGGATCTCCAGTTCGTATGGGACGTTCTCGCGGCCGTGCGCGCATCGTACTGCGTTGACAGCGCCCGGATCTACGCGACGGGCATGTCTAACGGCGGCGGGTTTGTGGACTCGCTCGCGTGCAACGCCACCGTCGGCGGGGAGTTCGCGGCATTCGCGCCTGTCGCGGGCTCGTTCTACACGGACACAAAGCCGGATGGCGGTGGGTGTACACCAGCGCGGGGTCTCACCCCGATCATTGAGTTTCATGGCGGGAATGACCAGACCGTGCACTATGAAGGCGGCCAGGGAGAAGGAGGGATAGAGCCTCCCATATCTGACTGGTTGAACTGGTGGGGAGAACGGAGTGGATGCGATATGACACCTACGCAAGAAGATAGTTTCGACGGCGATGTGCATCACTTGCGGTATGACTGTCCAGGCGAGCAGGGCGCTGGAGCAATGCAGCATTGGAAAGTAGACGATATGGGTACGCATCAATTTTCTCTTGAGGATTCAGATTTATTGACTGATCTGGAATATAGGACATGTATGGCCGTCGACTGAACCGAATTTCTCTCAAATTGCTGCAGGCGAAGGCCCTACACATATCGAAGCAAGCAGCCTCCTCATGACCTTCTTCGACCAGTTTGTTCGGCCAGCCTAATGGTATACTCATTTGACGATTCTGACTGTTGATGATTCTGACTGTGTGGTCCTCCGGAGACTTGGATGCATGTTGACTTAGGTATATAGACGCACGGGCGTAAGCCTGTAATTTCTCGCTGTTCAGAATATCAATTTACAAATACCCCATGGCACCAAGTCTAAACCGGAAAAGAGATTACAATGCTGTCAAATAAGATACGTTGAGCACTCAGCACTGTAAGTACTAGTAGTAGGAGCAGTCCAGGTGACCAACGTTGGATACCACAAGTTGATGGTCGGGTGGAGCTTAACGCCGAGAGCGTGGTAGGGCGCTAAGGACGGTCTCGCCTCACGACATAAAAGAGAGAGCGACCCATGGGGTAACGCAGTAGCCATGTCCCTTATCCCACTACAGCAAGGCCCTTACTCAGGCCCAAGCTCGAAGCACGTTCTCTCTTCTGCAAATGCGAAGAAGCAGTGCGATTCTCTAGGAGTGGATGGCCTCTTCGCTGAACTGAACAGGCTTACAGGCGCCAGAGTTCAGAAAGGCCACAGCGGCGCTGAAACCGTCTTGCGGACTTGCATTTCTCGCAAATATGATCTTGGCACAGCCTATGCGAGACTGAGGCCGATATGGAAAGCGGGGCCAGCAGATCTTGCTCGTGGACTCAAAGTCTTCGAGGCTGCGGAGCGGAATCCGACCGTGAGCGGGAGAGGTCGCTGGTCGATGGCAAAACTATCCAGCGTCCGTATCAAATCATGCCCAGGAGGGTATGGGACCTCTACGCCAACCGTGTCGTTCCATTCTGGTGTTGCGGTCGGGGCATCACGGGGTATTATGCGCGAGGCAATATGTATCCCGTGTCGCACAGCTGGACGGACAACATGAAGTCACGGCTGACTTCCGTCAACCACAAGGAGTGGCCCGTCCCGTTGCCAGCTGGGACAGAGCTGGAATCCGTGAGGACTGAGCTGTTGAACCTGGGTGCGGAATATAGCTGGCTTGATGTGCTTTGCCTCCGCCAGGAAAGAAAATCGGAGTCGTCTCGCGAGAAGGAGGCGCGGCTGAAGGAGTGGTCAATTGACGTGCCCACAATTGGGAACGTATATGCTGATGCTGCGTACCGGGTTATCCGGTACATGAATGGGCTAGGCAGAGCATTCAGATACGATGGATGGAATGATAAGCGGCACTGGCTTAAGAGAGCATGGACGCTGCAGGAGATAAAGAACGAGTCAGCTATTGCTGGTCTTCCAAAGGGGATGTCGGATCCCGTGACAGCGGCATACAAAGGCGGAGATCGGTCTCTTGCGAAGGCCATGGAGCACATTTCTACTTTCGAGGTCAAACTAGGCGACGTCGACCATGACCCAAACATGACTTTCCAGATCATCGAGGAGATGAGCACTCGTTTCTCGACGCATGTCGTTGACAGGGTTGCTGGGATCGGCGTCCTCCTACGAAGCCCAACTTTGCCCGTGTACAACCAGTACGAGAAAGCCGAGGATGGATGGGACCGATGTGTCTCGCACATGCAGTCGTCCGTCAGGGCAGACTTGCTTTTCTACTTCCCCAGACCCGGGGACGGCACGTTGAAGTGGCGCCCATCGTGGAAGCAGCTGATGGGCAACAGCACACGCCCGGTCAGAACCACACGCGTTCATTCGGGAGCCAAAGTCGCGGTAATGAAGGGCACGCCGGGATACGCTGCCTACGACGGCCCTCGTATCCTGAACTGCCTCGTCTCGAGCTGGAAGACTCGCACAGCAGGGAACAGGAAACGGAAGGAGGGCCGGATCACTATCGGTGACAGCAAGAACGGCCAGACGTTCACGTACTATATTCCCCACGAAAGAGTATCGCAGATTTCGGAAGGGCGGTATACTCTGGTGGGAAATGAGAACTATGAAGTATGGGTGGTATGCAAACCCAGCTCGGTTGGCCCCGGACGAGAGCTTGAGAAGGTGAATGTAATCGGACTGAAGCCTGACGAAGCATCGGATCTGTATAGCAGAGGGATCGTGAAATCAGCTCATAGTACTTTCAAGTGATACTGATGTAGTATTCCGAGTATAAGCAACATATCTATGAACACCAACTGTAATTCTATGCGCATGGGAGATGATCGGAAGGCGACATCAAAGATCTTGAGAGCGCGCGCCAAAATGGGAGACTGCACGTTGCAATTGACTTGGGTGCCATAGAGCACGTAGTCGCTGTTCAGAATATCAATTTACAAGTCCCCCATGGCACCAAGTCTAAACCGGAAAAGAGATTACAATGCTTGTCATATAAGATACGTTAAGTTGAGTACTGTAAGTACTATGTAGTAGGAGCAGGAATGTGATGAGTGAGACTTTGATGATAAGTAGTAATCTAAGCAGCCACTGGCGGTGCAAGTTTTCGTCCTTTAACATTTATCCTTTCAATCTAGAGGCGCAGAGATGAGTCGAGAGGTGTGGCGTTGAGACAGAAAGACATACCCCCAATCCAATAAGGAAAGCCAATCCTGCGAACGCGATGGGTGGTATAAAAGTCGTCCGGAGAGCTTTGGCGTACGCCTCCAACACGCCCGCCAATGAATCCTGCGGCACAATTTCGCGCAAGTGCGTTGCACCCGCAGCTATCACGAGCCCTGGGTTGACATTCGGCGCATACTTGGGGACATTCTTGATGAGCTGGTTCGAGAAAATGTTCTGCGCGATGGCAACAGCAATCGCCCCACCAAGCGAGTTGAAGAACATGACAATCGCCACTAGAAAGTACCGTGTCAGAAGAAACGTACAGCGTGTACACGAAAAAGCGCCTTACCTCCAACGGGCATATCAGCTTGACTCAATGCGACCTGGACAGCCAAAAACGGAATCTGCACGCTCGCACCACCACCTGCGCCCGCAAGCACTTGGTACCCGAACCACATGCCCGTGTTGGAATCGACGTCAAGCGTGGAAATCATGGCACATCCGACTGTAAATATAGCGGAGCCAATCCAAAGGAAGGGCGCATAGTGGCCTGTTACGGTGATCATGCCACCCACGATGACCGAGGAGATGGTGATGGACACCAAGTACGGGATGGTGCGAATACCGGACCCCACGGCGCTTGTGGCCTTGATGGCTTGGAAATAGAATGGCAGGTAGAAAATGGCGCTGCGTGATGTTCAATCACTCAAGCATCAACAAGTGAGAATAGAAAGGGCGACGTACACAAACATGGCCATGCTGAACAGCGAAGTGTACAGAGCGCTGACGAGCACGGTTCGCTGTTTGAAGATGGCTGGCGGGATCGTGGCGTACGGTCCCCTCTTGAATTGGATCGCAATGAAGATGGCGATGATCAGCCCAAAGCCGATGAACAGGCCAATAACGCGAGAGGAGTTCCAAGGGTAAACTGTGCCTCCCCATTGCAGGGCGAGGATGAGACAGGTGACGCCACTGATGAGGAAGAACGCTCCGAGCAGATCGATCTGTGCTATCTTTTCCTTCAACGTGAGAGTCGACGTCTTCCGTTTCGGCGACTTGAAGAAGAAGAATACGGTCAAGAATGCAATGGCGCCAAAGGGGAGATTAATCCAGAAGCACCTATGTGGTTATTAGAGTGAGAAGAATTCACTGATAACGATTAGACATACCACCGCCAGGAAACCTTGTCGGTGAAGGCTCCGCCTAGGAGGGGCCCCACGACCGATGCGAGGCCAAACGTGCTGGATAGGGCCGCAACGTACATTGCTCGCTTCTCTATGGGGACCGAATAGCCGATGATATTCATCCCTCCGGAAAAGATGGCAGACGCGCCGACACCAGCGATGGCGCGTCCCACAATGAGCATGGTAGACGACGTCGCAGCCGCACATATGATAGACCCGACCTCGAAGATGACCAGTGCAGCGAGATACGTGAGTTTCATGTCAAAGTTGGCATATATCTTTCCAAAGGATGGTTGCAGAGAGGTCATAGTGAGCAGATACGACGAGCCATACCAGCCGACGTCGTTCAAAGAGTCGAACACGGTCGTGATGGTGGGGATAGCAGTTGCTGATGGAAAAAAATATTAGAATGATTCAAAGGTTTGATGAACATTAAGCAATACCGATGATGGTGTTGTCTAACGCAACCTTCAGATGATGTTAAATAACAAACAAAAGCTGTAGAACAGGTCTATTACTTACCACGAATGTTGCAAGCCCCAGACCAAGAGAAATCAACGCCAGTTTCCCACTCGACGGGTACTCAATCTGGTCATCCTCTGGAACTGAAGGAGCATCATCTTGGTGCTCTTTCTTCTCGTCCGTGGGGGAGTGCACCTCGATAGTGGAGGGAGGCTTGGACTCTGGCGTCGTCATGAGCGGAGAAGGGAAGCCAAGGCTAGAGAGGCACACATGGACGCTTTTTGAATGCTTCCCATCATGGTGTCACGAGAGAAAAAGATCCGGCAAAAAGTTCAAGTTGCCTCCTGGCTCCAGCGCCGATCAGTGATCTCCATCCTTCCCTTGAATTTCATTTCAATATTAACATCGTCTCTGTGAGTCGGTCGAAAGTCCGCCTCAGTTGCCCTTCGTTACTGGTCTGCTAGCGCTAGCTTTCGCGGAGAGACGGCTACCGCTCAGTTTCGAAGCCATACCTTAATGCATGAGCGCAGATAGACTTCCACACGGGCCACGGCAACCTAGCCTAGCAGATTCCGATCGTTGAGTGTGGCACGATGTGTATGCTTAGTCATTGAGTTGACTACATTTCGCCCCGGTTTTCGTTTGCTCGTATTTTGTGCGCCCTTGATTCGCGATGGATACTGGGTCGTTCGAACCTTGAACAGTCATGTTTTTTGAGTCATTCGGAGGGCAACCCCGTTTTCGTTTGCGTGTACCAGAGGCAGTGAAGGTTCTTGCTTTGACAGTCGGCAGCCGAATTTCGTTTGGATGCAGAGTTTCATGCAATTTGATAGAACTGTGAGTGAGGTAGTTCAGGAAGCCCGACGGTTCTCCTGAACTCTTGCAATTGGTCTGTTTTGACCTGGAACGTCGCGCAGAGGGATCCACAGATTGAGCTGTTCGGGGAAAGTCTGGGGAAAGTAGTTGTGGATCTCATCAAGGGGTTTTCCGAGCCAGGGTTGATAATTATGGGGAAATTTGATTCGATGGACAGGCGCTCGAACAATCCGAACGGACGGCGCGCACAAAGAAGACGGATGTGTGTGTCGCTAGCTTCGGCTCTATAGAACGCATCCCGTTTAACGCTCCAAGTTCAGCAAGATAATGTGAAAACTCACGACTGGGGAGATGCCGCGACGCGGCAGTTGTCAAAGTTTGCATCTGTTTTGACACAAAACCTGACTCGCCCACCCGTCACTTGATCAATTTGGGTCGGATTCGGCGACTCATTCGGGTCGCTCGAGAGGCGGGTGTCGGGAGTCGGTATTGCCTCATTTGACTCATTGCGACGCAACCTGAAGGGAGAGGGAGAACCCGTCTCCGATTGGCGCCACTACGATGATAGAACCTGCGACGCAAGTGAATGCGATAGAGAGCGAGCGAGTGAGTATCTCCAGGCAAATCGCGCCATTCTCAAAAAGCAGGCATGCGATTTCATCACCTCAAGTATGCAGTACCTGTGTTGGACTTGAGTGATGACGAGGATCGTGCTCAAGGTAAATCGAGGTCTCGCGTCGATTGTCAGGTATACTACTACTGGCGCCGTCCATACGGATTGGGACGTTTTATCATCGCGACGCGGAATCAACAGCTCTTTGCTGAGAGCGTCAGCGGACATATATCAGGAGAAGGCAACAAGATACTCACGGTACAAGGAGGTGAACATTTTGTAGAGGGTAAAGCTAAAGACAGGACAGTGGAGCTCTCAGAGGAGCTGACGATAACGCCTGGTTCTGGGACTCCGGGTGGGGCATCTCCGACGATTGCACAGCGGACTGGGATACGATCTGGCTGCGAGTAGGTACAGAACCATTCCTGAGCTGGGCAAGAAGATCATCGATAGCTTGTTGTCGCTGGAAGGTCCGAAGAGAAGGAGGAATGAGATTACTATTTCGATCCGCAGTTGAAGTACGCCACACTACTTCGCGGACAGGAATCTAGGATGGTGACGCTCAAGGTTCTCGCTGGTTCGGGGCAGATCCGTCGTTTAGACCGCTATGGCTTCTGGACTCGGAGTGTATTGAACGTCGCAGCACGGTATTGCGTTGTCTCCAGTAGTGTGTTCAGTCATCAGTGCCGCAGTGACGGGCACAGCAGCAGCGTGAACGACGCATTAACGTCCGGGATGAATTTGTAGGTGACGTGTTTCCGTCAGATGGGTCTCGTTACAGAACTTTGTGAAGGATGGACGGGATGTTTCGGAACGAATAGAGCTAGTCTCGGAACAGAGAGTGCGCTTTCTAACCTGACATGGGGGAAGAGGCATGTTTAAGGACGTACTTGAATCGCTTATCGTGTAGACGCTTACAGAACATGAGTAGTCTGGTTGTGAAACCATGAGCGGCTTGTCGAACTCTAAACGGCTTGTCGGCGATGTCAAGAGAAAAGTAAACTTTTTGCATCCACGGGTTCTGATCATCGTACGCCGCTGCCACGATCGTCGAGCGAGTGTGTCAAGGACGCCAACGGCGACGTCAAGAGGACGTACAAAGAGCGAGCAAGGCGGCCAAAGCTTGAATCATGCAGGGTCTACGTACGATGCCGAAGGGTTGCCGACGAGCCTTTCGCCGCTATCAACCACGATGAGCATCGTGAACTCAGTGTTGTCGTATTCATCAAGATCGTCGACTTCGTCTTTCCATGTTAGCGACCGGGTTGGGCTCTTTATGGACAGCATCCTCGCGATAGGCGCCGGTCTTGGACTTCGATTTGTCGTGGATATCGTCAGCCACCACGACCTCAAGCTCACGGGGACGATTGTCGGCCTTTGGGAGGGCATCGTGCTGCTCCATTTCCTGCAAAAGTTTCCGTATTCGTTCGACCCGTATGTCGGATATGGCGTGCGCCTTTTTGTGGACTTTTTGGTGACGGAGAGCGTGGCCCGGCTGGCGGTGGTGGTGATATGGACGGGGCTGGGGATGGTATTAGCGGACGTTACACCGACGCTGTGGAAGGACATGGGGATGCCCCGAAAATGGCATAACCTGCGCAGGGAGCTCTACCTGCTGACCAGGTCGGTGCCCACTATGCCCCCATTGTTCACCAAACCGCGCACGGTCCGCTTTTCTCCTTCGCGGACGGCGTCGGTCGTCTCGTCAACGTCGCGAGCGCCGTCGGTAGTAACAGAGTCCTCTGCTCCGCCGACCCGTCCCGCACGCACCCTCGCTGTCCCGCAGACACCGCGCCTGCCCCGTCGGCCAGTCCCAGGTTTTTATCCACCAAGCGAGATCTCAGAAACGGACACAGAGCGCACTAGCTCGGTCGTCATTCGACCAGTCGCATTTTCGGATACAGACAGTCTTACAACGACGAACATTGGTACTGCGACTGGATTCACGCGCCATGACCGATTCGCGCGGACTCACATCGACGACGACATTAGCTACGCATCTTCTTCTTCTTCCACCTCCACCCCCCAACGCCCAGACCCCGTCGACCTCCCCGAAATCATCGTCCCAGAGGACCCCGCCACCCCGAGGCAAGAGGTCGAGCTCCTCGAGGAAGAAGCCCCTCCACCCGAACCAGAGCCGGAGGACAATGAACCCATGCCGCCTCTGCCGACATCCCCGACATCCCCAATCCACCAGACACCGGCGACATCTTTGACCAAGACTGGGAAACTGTCGAGAGAAGTGAAGCGGTCCCCGCCCAGGTCGCAACTCCCCCTCCTCCTCCCCCGAAAGACGAAGAACCTCTTTTCGCGTCTGCAGCTCAGTTTGGTTCACCCTCTTACATCGTGCAACCGCCTTCATCGCTATTTGCTATTGATCAACCGGCGCTTTCACCATCACCGCTTCAACCACTCGCTCTTTCTGCTGATCCTATTCAACGTGCAAGTGGCGGATCTACACCTGAACCAAAGCCCGTGCCGCCGCCTGTCGCGGAAAGTAACAGATCGGTTATTGGTGATACTGCTCCAAGCAAAGCTGCATCTGTTGTTGGTGTACCTAGCAAGGCCGCGTCCGTTGTTGGTGCGCCTAGCAAAGCGGGATCTGTCGTCGGTGCACCCAGTAAAGCCGAATCTGCTGTCGGCGCTCCTAGCAGGGCGGGGTCTGTTGTCGGCAAAGCCGAGTCAGCGATTGGTGCCCCTAGCAAGGCGGGATCTGCTGTCGGTGCCCCCAGCAGAGCCGGTTCTGTCGTCGGTGCTCCTAGCAAAGCTGGATCTGCTATCGGTGCGCCTAGCAAAGCTGGATCTGCTCTTGGCGCGCCTAGCAAACCAGGTTCCGTTGTCGGTGCGTCTAGCAAACCAGAGTCTGTTATTGGTGCGTCCAGTAAACCAGAATCGGTTGTCGCTGCTTACAGTAAACTAGGGTCCGTTGTTGATGCTCCAAGTAAGCCTGCGTCGGCCGTCGGTGCACCTAGCAAAGCAGGATCCGTCTTCGGTGTGTTCAGCAGAGCCGCATCTGTTTTCGGCGGTGGTCACAGCAGAGCAGGATCGGTCGTTGGCGCTCCCAGTAAAGCAGGATCCGCTGTTGGTGCCCCCAGCAAAGCTGGATCCGTTATCAGTGACGTTCACGCGCCTCCGGAGTCTATCGCACCGGCGACTGCAACCCTCGAACCCATCCCAGCTGCATGGGGCAAGGCTGCGTCTGTGGCACCGACTGAGCCGACTCCCTCTGAGCTGCATTTCGCAACTGAACCGACACGTACCAAGACGCCTTCTGGTTCGGTAGCGCCTACAGAACCGACACCTTCGGAGCTGCACTTGGCGACTGAGCCGCGTCAGCAAAGACATGGTCCAAGGCAGGCTCCGTTGCACCAACAGAACCGACACCTTCTGAGCTGCATTTCGCGACCGAACCCACACGAGCGAGGAATCCATGGACCAAGGCTGCTTCAGTCGCACCTACAGAGCCGCCACTGTCTGAAGTTAGTGAGCCAGTGTCTTCGAGGGCTCCATACAAAGCGAGTTCTGTGGCACCGACAGAGCCGACTCCTACCGAGTTGCACTTCGCAGGCGAATCAGCATCAACGAGGGCGCCCTACAAGGCCGTTTCTGTTGCACCGACGGAGCCTACGCCATCCGAGTTGCACGTCGCGTCGAATCCCTGGTCCAAGGCAGTCTCTGTGGCGCCTACAGAGCCGACTCCCTCTGAACTTCACTCCGCCCCGGAGCCAGCTGCGGCGAAGGCGCCCCACAAGGCCGTGTCCATCGCCCCGACAGAGCCTACGCCTACTGAGCTTCATTTCTCGACAGAGTCAGCTCGCCCGAATCCCTCTAGAGCAGGTTCCGTAGCGCCAACGGAGCCTACGCCGTCAGAAGCGCCGATTCCAGCGGATCCGCCTCGTACGAGTATATCGAAAGCATTTTCGGTGGCACCAACAGAGCCAACTCCTTCCGAACTTCACGTCGCGACGGAGCGTACATCAACGGGCGACGCGACAACAACTATAGCGGAGCACGACACTGAGCATGCTGACGATGCGCCGCCCCCGCCGTACCCCGAAATGTGGAGCGACCGCCAGGCGTCGCCTATTCCCTCTGCGGACAGCAGTATTAGTGTCCGCTCGGAGAGCTCGGTGCTTCGCGATGCGATTGCGCATCAGGAGAAGCTGGTCAAGTATCTCAAGCAGCAGGCCGAGTTGGACGATGCTGTGTCTGGGGAGAAGTGTACGCCGGAGAAGGCGAAGGCGCTGGCGGCGGTGCGGAGCAAGCTGGCGAAGATGGATGATCGGGCTGAGCGCAAGTTTCTTGGTGGTGAGTCCTCTGCTTGTTTGGATGTTAGGAGGAGGCTGACTGTCTTGGTGAAGGCAAGAACAAGGAATCGTTGTCCAACGAGATGGACGTGTCTTTGCTTACTGCGCCCAAGGCGGTGGAGGCTGTGGAGGACCGCCTCGCGGCGCTGTTGTCGGTGAACATGGTGGAGAAGGTTGTGCTGGTGACGACGCCGAGGACGAATAATGCGAAAAGGGCGGGCCGTGAAGACCAAGGTGTTGGCTTCCTTGAAGGAGTATGTCCCTCCCTATTTTTCTTGTGGCTCGCTGATGTGTGCGTGCAGACACGGTTTCTCGACGAGCGACGACCCGAATAACGGGCGTATATTACGAATAACGATTCCTCCGAACTGAATACGAGTTTGTGTATTGCTGCTGCTATTTATGTTATGAAACTATCCTGCTATCCTGTTGTCTCTTACTTTTCTTTTTCTTTTTCTGTCTCTGATTCTTTCTTATTCTTACTTTACCTGGGCTGCGGATTGGATTCACGACAGACTACGTACCTGCCTATCGATGTAACAATGTAACAGGGAATGATATTCACTGGATTTAGATGATAATTTAGTCCATTGTTGAGGTTGTTGGGTCGAGTCGCGACCAGCCACGCTTAAAGGTTTCCACACCACCGTCATCCAGAAGCGGCGCCTTGAACTAACGACGCCGAATATGAATTAGCTCTGTAGTAGTCGCGGTGGGCACCACATCAGTAGTGAGGTGCTTGTTATCTGCACAAAGAAAGGTGGAGCCTCCGGCAAAAGGAGGGCCGGCCTAAATTGTACGTCCAGGTTGTAGGTGAATAAAATTTAGTAGCCTGGGCGCCACAAAGCTACGTCAGACAGGCCCAGTAAAAAATTGGTTTACGACACCTGGCACGGGTTAAGGGTTTACTGCGTACAGTCATTAACCGGCCAATGACACGACCAAATTCATATGGGCTTGCTATAGCGCACAATATAGTTAGGGGCCAATCTGGGTAGTCTAGGAGCTGTATTATGTACCCAAAAATGATTTCCGGGCACTGAAAGTACTATCGAGTAAGAAGCAGTGGTAGGAGGGTAAGATCACTGAGTTACGAGGAGGCCTTATCGACTGAAAACAGCCCAATGACACACCCTCGGATCAATGGTGTGGAACCAATCAGAACGCTCAGATCAGTGTCCCACGACACACTCCAATGACACACATCTGCAACTCTGAACACGCGCTGTGCCTATGGGTTCAATCACGCACGGGATGTCATTCAGGATGCTTAAAATGAATTTAGGAAATTTCCTGAAGTCTGCAGCGAAGTAGAATGGCTGTTGGAGTGTTCGAGAATTTCAATTCTCAGCAATTCTGTGATATTCGGTCTTTCGTTGTCGATGGATGAGACTCATGGCCCCAGAAAAAATGTATAATATTGTTTTCAAACCCAACAAACAATTTAAGCAAAAGTCCGGGCACAGAGGAGGCGGCAATGATGAGTTTGGCGGGGGTGTATCATTGGCCGATGCTGTGTCATTGGCCGGTTAATGACTGTAAGCCTACACTCGTCGCTAGTGCACGGTGCAGTCACCCTCTGCTACTGAAAAATTAAAACTGTTTACTTCACCACCCTACGGGCGCACGCCACAACCCTACCTAAATTAAAAAAAATTAAAATTCTAATTCTAATTGACAGTTTTCTGTACCAATATCGCACCATTGGATATTTAAACAGTTAATAACACCCCCGCTGAAGGGGTGTTAATAACCCATTGGACCAGGCAGGAACAGGTGAAAGGGTAGCTAGGACCCACAATAAATGATATTTATAAGTTAGAAACATGGCAGAACCCTAAATTGACCCTTTCTGCACCATCAGAGTCAAAAATCTGAGCAGGTAACGAGAAAAGGCGCCACACAGCATCACGTGGAGGTTAGTAACCATTAATAATGGTTAATAACACCCCAAAAATTGGGGTATATCCCGCCCAATGTTAGGGTGGCGTAGTAAACCCTAGATTTTGATACACCTCAGGTTTACTGCGGTTATTAACGGTATTGATACAGTATCGAAACCCTTGGGAGTCAGCAGGTAGGTTTCGATACTGGCACGTGATCATTCACGTAACGGTGTGCAGGCGCTGAGAAAAACAAGAGAGTGGCGGAACGAAGGTGGGATCGGGGCAGCGCGCCACTGCACCACATCACATGGTCAAAAGCACGTGCCGGTATTGAAACCGTTAGCAACGGTTTCAAAACTAGGGCCTTCCCGGGGGGTCGGTATCAATACCGTTACTAATCGTTAAGGAAGCTTGTGTAGCTTCAGTCCCTGATTCTTCAACCATTCTCGCTCTAAACACCGAGTACCGCAAGGTGTAGAGTATGCCTACGGGAGACTACATTCTCGTGGTAAGTGTGTATATTGATGATCAAAAGTGGCCGGCGAAGTCATAAACCGTTTTTTTTAGAAGCTAGCTTTGCGAGCAAGAAATAGCTGCAGTACAAAGATGCGATGAGATAGATAAATAAATGAGCATAGTGATACAAGTGAACAACAAAGACATCCCCCGCCGTACTGCATAAAATGTACCTGTCTAATAATGCGTACTATAGTCATGTTTTCATGCTACGGGCGTCTCGTCCATGCGGCCCATCGTAAATGCACCCTCGTATGAAGGTAACCCCACTTCGCCGTGCCGATCCTCCAGTTCCCTACAAGTCCTCGTCCATCGCCGGTAATATATCCATACAGAAACAAACTCATTGGGCCTGCAATGCGCATCAACGTGATCATGCCATCCCACTGTCGTACCTTCCCGTAGTAAGTGTAATCGTTCTAGGCTTGGGCATGTCGACTGTCCGTGGTTCTACGCAGCACGATGTCTTGAACGCCTGTGCAAGACGGAAGCACTTCACTACAGAGATCGTCCCCACCTGGTTTCTTCTTCACGCGCCACACACCCCAGGCACGTCTCGGAGTCAAGCGCGACTGGAAGTGTGAAGACTCGCGTCTTCGTGTGTGAGGCTCAAGTAGCTAGAAAGTAGTAAGTAGCTTACCCTGTAACTCTGAGTGCGAAAGAGGACGTGTTACCCAAGTCTGGGTCCCGACCTGGGAATGAGAGCAGTTACGGTTACTCAGCCTAAGAGATTGAGCGCTAATGTGGCATCATTCGGGAGACGCGTCTCCGAGAACTCAGGACTTCACGATCACGGTGTAAGCAAAGTTCAAGTTAGATTGCGTAATCAACGAAACGAGTAATCTACGACTATGTATGTAACGATTTATAACGAGTCCTTACAATGCCTTCCCATGGAGTAGGGTACATTTCCCAAACGATCAACTAGACTAGAGCCTGCAGGATTAATCTCTTCAGCGGGGGCGCCTTCCAACACGTAGTCGAAGAACCGGTCCATCCGACCGCTGATGGCATTCCAATCTTTCTTTAAGGCCTTGGCTTCAGCGATGACGCAGGAGCGCCGGACGCGACGCGATTGCCAGGTGCCGGTAGGGCGGCTAGGCCTGGGAGGAGAGGGAACTGGAGGAGGAGTCTCAGAGGAGTCCTCATCGAGTCCCATAATCTCGAAGAGTTGGCGAGCCGATTCTTCGAGGTCTTCGACGAATACCGTCACGGAACGTTCTGGACGATGAGAACGAAGGGGAGTGGAACCGGATTGGGGCAAGGAGTACGCAGCGACGGGTACTCGAGGAGGAATGGACGAGGCATATAGCCAGTTTGAGTACGGGAGGAGACGTAGCCCTCCAGAGTCGTACGAGTACTTGGGGGGGAGAATACACTTCAAATGATCCCGTCCCATCTCGATCGTCCTCAACGGCAACGGAGTATATAACTCCGTGCAGAGGGAATCCCAGACATCCTCAGCGTGGTGTCGCGCATGCGCGAGAATACCATCCTCATCCGTGACCAACCCGATGGATGCGAAGTAGCCCCGACGACGGCTGGAGTTAAGGTCAAGCCCGTAGTGCTGGACGTAGGACGGATCTGACGAGCGTCCTGACAGGGTGGTGGACACGACCGTGCCACTGTGAGCTTCGAAGAATTCCTCGTAGGGAGCTGAGGACACATGGCGGTACATGGCTATGGTGAATTCCCAGGGGGCCTACAGAGAAGGAGATAGAAGCTGGGACTCTTCTGGGTCGGATAAGCAGCTCACGAAGAATACTGGGGCGCGTGCGACTACTGCGTACCAGAGAAGATCTGATTCGGCCATGCCTTCTACGAAGACGCCCATTAAGGCGTCGTCGGCAGGAGGGAAGGTGGCGGGTATGTCGATGGATAAATCTCCTCGGCGTGCGACGGATTCCGCTTCCGTGTAGCGAATCCAGGCTTTCTTCAGCCTCATTCCTCGCTGTTAGAGACCTCAACGAGTTCGCGGGTCACGCGGATACTCGGGTACTCGATCCGGCCGGGGTCTCGGCTACTCGACTCGTTTGATCCGCGGATCAATAACGAGTCGGATCACATAAGGATTGCGAGTACGGCCTTGGAGGCACGAGTACTCGTCGCGAGTACTCGGTCTGACTCGCAATAATGTAGATATATATTTTAACTAAATTTATCAATTTTTTACAAGTTGAACGGGGCCTTGCGTCGCCCAAACGAGACGTTCGGATGAATTTCTTAGATATTCTCACGGTTCGGCCAACGCCGAGAGGCTGCGTCAGCGCACGATCGGGTCGTTTATCTCGCTGCTCACCACCACCACCACCACCCAGAGCGCGACGATTGTCGCCTCTGCCGCCCTGACGATTGTCAGACGGCCTGTGGGGTGTCTTTTGGCTCTGGCTTTGGGCCAGGTCTGCTGCTGTCTTCGCGACAGCAGCAGATGACGACCTCCGAGGACGCGAGGTCCGTCAACGATGACTGCGACTGCCTGGGAGTGATGATTGTCACTCCCGCTGCGCTGACAACTGTCAGGCAGCCTCCGGGTGCGCATCTGGGTCTCGGCTTTGTGCCGGGCCCGCTGCTGCTGTCTTTGCGACAGCAGCAGATGACGACTCTGAGGACGCGACGACCGGCAACGATGACGAGACGAGGATGCGGGATGATGACGGCAGTGGCGGCGGTGGCTGTATGCCTAGGCGTGCGTCGAGAACGACGTGAAGGTGAGTTTTTTATTCTTCTGTACCCACTACCATGTCTCGGTTGGGCTCCTCTCCTCCACCACCACCACCATCTCTCTCCACCACCACCCCACTCTCAGTTCGGCATCATGCACGGCTGAGTGTCCCCGTGCCATTGCCCGGGGATGCTCATCGCGCATGAATGGATTTGGGGGGTCTTGATCCGCGAGTTTACTCGAAACTCGCGTTGACTCGCGAGTCAACGCGGTCGAGTAAAATACGGATCGCGAGTAGGCTCTTGCAGCCTCGAGTACTCGCCACTCGGATCGTGAGTCAGACCCGAGTCTGACTCGTTGAGGTCCCTACTCGCTGTACTTGGGTGAAGCTGTACAGCTGGGTAGGGTACGTGATGAATTCGCGAAGATTCAGGATATCGTCGGGCTGGGGGAACATAGGACGATTATCCCACAACGGGGAATTGGCTGCCGCGGTCGTGGCCAAGTCTGACATGCGGAGCCATAGCGTGAAGTTTTCATCGAGGAGGGCGAAGATGAGCCGATCGTCGATGCTGACTAGGGCGTCTCGACCTTCCCATCGACTAACAGATAGTCGGTGCAGTCTATCCATATGCATCTGGACTCGCCTTCCACCGGCCCGGACTCGAGAAGAGGCCACCATGGGTGCTGCAGGGAGAAGTTCTGTGGGTTCTCCAAGGGTCGAATACTGTAGCGTTTCGACCGCAAATTCACATAACGGGTCACGGAGGTCTTTGAAGTGAAGCTATATATACATCATAACGGGTCACGGACCACTTTGGCCAGGCACGAGCCTCCAAATAAGGAAATTTCAGGTTCCACCATAGGCGGGACTGTCCAAATAAGGCAATTTAAGGGTCTGTGAAGCTGTTCACTGTAACTTCAGACCATAACGGGTCACAGGCTGTGAAGTTACGGTCGAAACGCTACAGTATTCCCGTATGCCCATCTACTCTCAGCGTCTTGAGCGCCGCGTGAATGGAGTCGAAGTCGGATCTTTCTTTCCTGGCACTACTGGGCATAATCGCGAGTTGATCGACCAGATCTCGAGGAGACGGGGCGGTTCACCCTCCTCTACTTCGAAGCTAACGATCCGCCCGTGATAGTCGCCTCGACACGGCATCTTGCCATCGTATCCTTCTCCCAACACCGGAATGTGTTCGGCGTAACCAGCATATCCTGCGACGAGCGATAGACCTTCGAATGAGATATTGCTGAAGGCAACGCGTTTGCACGGTCTTGGGAAGCGGAGGTCATGATGGGAGAATCTAACCTGTAATCACAGATTTCGTGACTTCAGGTACACTCTTCTGATGTCTGGAGCGTTACGTAAATTCGACTCAACCTCCAGGTGTCGTCCTCCGGGCCGTATCCCTTCCATCTTACCAAGTACTGCCTTCTGCTGCCTGTCTTCTTGGACGATAATCGGTGTCCCAAGATAGCTTCCACTTCATACTCCTCGAAGGTCCGGATACTCACTCTAGTCGGCGGCATAACTTCCCTTTCCCCCAAATACGCGGGCGATGGTTTGTACCGTTTGAGATGCGCGAGGTTTATAACCGAATGCATCGGGTAGTCCTCTGGCAACCGCAGACGATAGACCTGCGGGTTGATTCGTTCCATGACCTCGAATGGTCCTATTCCTCATTGCACCAACTTCTTCCCCGTTCCCTCGGCTTCCACCAACTGTAAGGAGTGCGCGTTTACCAACACCAAATCGCCCTCCTTGATCTCCTTCACCGGCTTGCGTCCTAGATTGTACGCGACTGCTTGCCGTTCTTGGGCCATCACAAGCGCGTCCCTAGCTAGGCCTCGTTGCAACTCTCTGTCTCGCACGTACTCTTCCCCCATGCGACTGTTAATCTCTGACTCTGCTGGCGGTCAGGGTTCCAGGCATATGGTATTGTGGAGACAGCAGGTTGGTACCCTAACAAGAGTTCATCTGGCCTTGCGTTAATGGAGGAATGACGGCTAGAATTATAGGCAAATTTCAGTTCGCCCAACCATTTGGCCCAGTCATTCCGATTCCCCATGACATACGAACGCAACATGGTCTCGATGCGCGCATTCAAGATCTCAGTCTGCCCGTCGGTCTGAGGGTGATGAGCTGTAGATACCGCCAATTTCGTGCCGTAGAAGGAACAAACGGCCTTCCAGAATGCGCTTGTCCAGCGTTTATCTCGGTCGCTTATGATTTTCGCTGGCAGTCCAAAGGTGTCGACGACATGATCCTTGAACAGACGTGCGAAGCCTTCGGAACTCAACTCGTTATGCGTGGGGATCATCAGGGCGAATTTGGTGAGTTTGTCCATGATAACCAAAACAGCCGTGAATTTTTCTGACCCCGATGCTGGTAGTCCTGTGATTAGATCCAAGGAGACGGTCTCGAATGGTCTGTCTAGAACGGGCGCGGGGCGTAAACCGCCTTCCCTTCCGGAGTGATCCACCTTCGTTTTCTGACAGTAATCGCAGGTCTGGACAAAAATCTTCGAATCCTTCGCCATGGTCGGCCAGAAAAAGATCCCTCTCAGTCGACTGAGTAAGTTGCGAGCGCTGCCATGGGCCCCTTCACTAGCTGAATTGTGAATCCAATTCAGGACCCAGTTTACCATGCTTCGCGGTACGCATAGGCGCATCTTCCAGTCGGCGTCAGCAAAGTAGAGTAGTCCGCTTTCTGCACGTCGATAATGAGACGGAGTCAAAGGCTGCTCCGCTGAAGGAGCCGCGCAGGCATAGGCATCTTTGAAAGAACGGTCTTCTCTATAGCCGGCCACGAACTGCTGCACTAGCTCCTCGTCCACGGAGATTAGAAGTTTGGAGTGCCGATCCTCGTGCAACTCTTCCTGGATGCCCCTTTCTGCCGACTCCGGAGTGCCCCATTCTTCCAGGTCCACCTCTGCAGGTAGCTCGTTTAACGAGTTCTTTTCCGGAGGACTGGTGTCTTCGGGATTAGGTGCTGGAGCTGATGCTGGGGACTTCGAAGGTTTCCTCGCTTTTGGGGCCTTAGGTGCTTGGTCCGTATCGTCTGTTGTGACGTTCTTCTTGGAACTTGAGCGGGTCTGAACCGCCTCAGCTCTAGCAGTAAATGGGTCGAGAAGTTCTTCCCACCACCAGACCTCGAAAGCAGCTCGTCGCGCGGAGGTTTTCTTATCTTCTAGCTTTTGAGCTGCTTCCACCGTATCCTGGTCGGGCTGGATAGGGTCCGAAGTGTCGACTGAAGGGGAGTGATGGTCGGGAATACGAGGCAGCCTCGAGAGGGGGTCTACGTTGGAATGGACACGTCCTGGTCTATGCACGATTTTCAAACCCGGGAAGGCGGCATAAACTACACCCCAGGCGGCTAAACGCTTGTTGGTGTTTTCATAAACTCTCGCCCATTGTAGAGCCGCATGATCCGTAATAAGGATAACTTGTTCTCCTTCGATAAACGGCTGGAATTTTACCAACGATTCTTTGGCCGCAAGAGCCTCCCTTTCGGTAGCGCTATAGTTACGTTCCGCCGGTTTGAAAGTTCGACTCCAGTAGACGATAACCCATTCTACGTAAACCCAAGTATCCTCAAAGTTCTCTGCCCATGTCAGCACTTCTTCGGCTTCGTCGAGGTCTTTGGCTACTTTTGTGACTAGGCGTGGAATGGGCAATTCGTGCTCGAACGAACGCTGTAGTCGCTCGTAGGTCGGGGTTCCGCGCAGGTCTCGTATTTGGATTTTCTGCACTTGTTGCAGACTAGCGCCAAGGGCAATGTCGGAAGCGTCGGTGTACAATCGATATGGCTGTCCGACGATGGGGTGTCCCAACACGGGGGCCATAGAAAGAGCTTCCTTAGCTTGAGTGAACGCTAATTCCTGTTCCGCGTCCCATTGAAACTTGGCGCCCTTTTGTAACAATCGGAACAAGGGCGCGGCAATGAAGGAGTAGAAAGGTATGTAGGCTGAGAAATACACAACCATTCCTAGGAATTTCTGCAAGTCAGAAACCGTCTTTGAGCGTTGCAGCTCCAGAATAGCGGCGACTTTCTCTTTATGAGTTGAGAATCCTAGCCGTGAAACCTTGTGTTCTAGAAGGAGTATAGATGAGTACCCAATGAAACACTTGGAGGGTGCTAGGGTAATGCCAGCTTTCTCAACAGCACTGAGAACGCGGTCCAGATGAACCAAGTGCTCCTCCCACGATTTGGAGTATACCACGATATCGTCTATATAGACCAGCGTAAAGATCCAAAGGTATGGCGCTAGTATACCCTGCATGACGCGCTGAAAGATCGATGGCCCGTTCCGTAGTCCGAAGGGCATCCTTCGGAATTGGTATAATCCCATATGGCTGCGAAAAGCTGTCTTTTCCCGATCCTCCTCCCTCATTTCCAACTGGGTGAACCCTGCCAGGGCGTCGAAAGAGGATAGCACTTGCGCTCCTGATAAGGCTTGCAGAATTTCGGATTGGCGAGGAATGGGAAATTCATCCAGTATGGTCTTCGCGTTCAACTCCCGATAATCTACCGCTAATCGAGGTTTACCATTGCGAAATACGACGACACAAGGGAAGCCCCAAGGGCTGACAGATTTCTCGATGACGCCTTTTTCAAACCAATCGTTAACCTGCTTCTCGATGACTTCTCTCTTCAGCGGGGAGGCGGTATACATGGGCTTTGAGACTGGAGTAGAGCCTTCTTTCAAGAGAATCGGCACTTTTACATCGAGATGGCCCAGACGCCCATGTACACCGAAAGCGCCTTCGCGCTTCTTCAGAAGCTCGATCAGCCTGGGCCGAATGTCATCCGGGATATCAGGTCCTAGATTCACCAAGTCGGAAACGTCCTCATCTGAAGGTTCTTCAGGCAGCGCTGCTAATTTCGGGCCCCACGAATCGTCCTCATCTAGCTCTATGTCCAAAGGCACGAAAGGGTTTGGTTCCGCCTGTATCTTGTCTTGTTCTTCGTTTATTTTCTCCTCCTCTTTTCGTATCTGTTCCCTGTTCAACTCGAAGGCTCGTCCACCGTTGTCTGCATCCGGAATCTCTTCCATGGTAGTTCGCTGGGGACTAGAGGGAGGAACTCCCGGTCTGCTGGAATTGAGAGCTGAGCCTTGCGAGGGCGCCACGGCTGAGGATAAATCTCCAGCGGGCGCCAACTCAGCTCGGTCCCTGGCTTCATTCACTGGCACCTGGGAGCGACTGTCTAGCGAGGCGGACGCGGCTTCCTTGGAACTCCTGGCGGGCATCTCTTCTGCTTGACGCGCCGCCTGAGTCTTTTGAAAGGATGTATCGTCATCGCTGTCCTCCTCTTCCTCTAACGAGACTGAGCTTCTCGACGGGGTGTTTGCCTCCGTGGCTTCGGGTTCAGCATCACTCTCCTCACTCTCCTCGTTACTTACTTCTTCCTCCTTCATCATACTGTGGACTTTCGTTCAATTCGTCACTTTTTTCGAATTTTTTAACAATTTTTTGGCTAAATATTTTTCTTTTGATTTGTGGCAATTTTTTCCGAGGACTTTTTTCAGCCTTGTGACCTGTGACTGACGAATTGAACGAAAGGCTACAGTACTCTCCACCCATATTCGCATCGTCTCAGCTCTGGCGGTGTAGGCCTGATGAAGTTCGTCGCCTTCCGCTGGGGAATCCAGGTCTAATTCCGGATTGAGCAGATGTCCTACCAAATCCTCTGCGCGAATCATTATAGGTCGGGTTCCGGGATTTGCCATTGGTAAGTAGGGGTTGTCACTCCTGATCCAGCTGGTGGCTATGGCAGCTACCTCATTGTTGTCGTCTGCTATAAGCACTTTGTCGACGATCCAATTCTGTCTCTCCCCCCAGTCGGCAACCACTTCCAAGTACTGCACGAATCCTGGTCTGATAATCATGTCGTTAGCGGCATAGACTGGAGGCGGCGCGAATGGTACACTCGAACGGCGACGAGCTCTAGTATGACGGGTTATCTTACGCCGGACGAAGGAACTGGTATTAGTGAAGGATTGGCGTATCTCGAATCCTATATCGACCTCCAAGGATGACGAGGCTTCAATTCGATACCCTTGCCGAGGCAAGGTCATGAAGCAGTGCCCAGAGGCCCGACGCTCGACTCCCATTTCATAGGAAGTCTGGAAATCCTCGCTGAGGAGCAAAGGAGACCACATGCCTCGGACCACGTATGCTTCTACTTCGAAGCTGACGTCCTTCCCTTCAGTAATCTTCGTAATGTAAGTGAAGGTCGTGTAGCCCAGAATTTTAGCACCCGCCGTGAGCTGATACAACTTTATCCTCATTCTGTCCTTCAACGGCGGTAAATCGCGACGCAAGTTGAAAAAGTCCTCCGACATCAACGTGATATCTGCTCCGGAGTCTAACTTCCCTTTGACTGGAGGTGAGTCCATCGAATTGATATACCCCTTGATGTGAAGAGCTGCGATGCCTGAGGCGCCGTGACCTTCTGGTCGGAAACGTACCCGAGGAATGGGCTCGACCTGCACTGGGGCATCCTCCTCCACGGGTTCCCGAGATGGGGAATCCTTGGAAAGTTTCCTCCTTGCCTTCCGATTAGGTCCAGAAGACTCCGCTTTCTGCTTGCTAGATGATTTGGTCGACTCAAAAGCCTCACGTCTTCTTGTGTTGCGATTGGGAGGATAATCTGATGACGACGATGAGGCTGTCGGGGGGGGGGTTCGGTGTCCTCGGTCTCTGGGTGAAGCGGCAACTCAGGCTTCGGGAGGTGTAGCTCAGGAGGAGATTCTGTATCCTCACTATTCAGACAGCAAACGCGAACAGGTATGGTATTAGTTTCGATACACATGGCTTCGTAATGCAACTGATCACTTAGAATGTCCGATTCTGTAACGTCCGACGTAATTTCATTGGCTGAATAGAGAAGATGCCATCGTCCGAAATATGGACACTGATGCGCGTAGTGGAAGCGACTGCTGCAAACAAAACAGCTCCGTCCCTCCTCTGGTAAACGAGCTGCTTTCATGTCATCGCGACAGGAAAAGGTCTGGCCCTTGTACGTTCCTCCCTTAGGCCACGCTGCTTCAGGAACCGTGGCAGTGCGAATCCGCTCCGTTTTCTGAGAGCGGCCGATAGCGGCTACGAAAGCCTCCACTACTGTCTCAAGAGGCAAGGAACCCAGAGAGGGTGAAGGTGTCGGCAAAACCTCTGGCGATTGAGACAGGTTGACTTCCTTCGCGGATCGATGAGTTGGTTCTCCTTCTCCTTCTCCTCGAGTCCAGTGGGCGACGAGAGCTCGAGCGCGCATGGATGCTAGGTTGGTGAGGGCACGCAAGGACTTGGCTTCGTTGGAACTCCGTCAGGATTAGTGTTCGACCATGCTCGTAATCGAAGTACGTGTGGGGATGAGGGTTGCCGATCCACCTCGAGTCGAGCGGAGTACCTCGTACAAAGCAGAAGGGAAAGTCATCTTCTGGGCGAGATAAGTCCTGCATCATGTAGAAGAATTCGAACACGCCTGCTCCTTGCAAGGGAATCACAAACTGCCACCCTCAGTCATTCCCGCTTGGGATGGGGGAGATACTATGGCGGTAGACTACCTTTCAAAAATGCAGCAGCTTGCATGGATGAGTTCGAAAATGCGTAAGGGAATCGCGACTATGGCTCCCCACTACTGGATGGGTCGAGCACAGAATTGGTGGGCGGGGCTTCCGCTACCTGAACAGCGATGGTTGCAAGCCGATTGGTTCCGACTTATAGTCGCCATTCGCGAATTCTTTCTCACTAAGACGTGGGTCGCAGGACGAACGCAAGAATGGAAAGAGATGAGGTTTCGTCAACATGGTCATCGTCACGAAGCCCCAGTCGATTTCATCCATAGGCGTACCCGATACCACAGCTTCTTGTTCGTAGAGGAGGATGGGCCCGCAGTTGTCGACCGGGTACTTCGTACTCAGCCGCCCGAATGGGAGACTCTGCCACTCCATTCCGTCGTCGTCTTCTTCCTGATGTCCTCGTCGTCCACCGCCGCCACCACCGGGTCCTCCATTACCGCCACCGCTGTAAAACCCTCCGCCTCCACCATTCCCACCACCACCTCCATATCCACCTCCTCCACCTCCATATCCACCTCCTCCACCTCCATAGCCGCCTCCTCCGCCACCCAGGTTTCTACCATGGTCTGCGCCTCCCTGTCCTCTACTTGGACCGCCTCCGCCACCTCCGAATCCTCCTTCGCCTGTGTTGTCCTTGAAAGGGACACCCGTGTTATTCCCAACGTCCTCCATCCCGATGTAACCCGGCCCCGCGCGCATTCCTGCAGGCAGTCTCAGTTCGGTTTGGTTGTAATCCTGCGCCGCTGTCGAGGCCGCCTGATGATCAGCTCGAGAGACAGGAACATAGCCGCGATGCGCGTTGCCCGTAAAGTCTTGGAAACGACCTACGCCTGGTAAAACAGAGATGGGATGAGGATCCTGTAAGGGAGCTTGTCTAGGGAGTCGTGGTGCATGCGCGGGAAGCACAGGGACGCTTTCCGAACTGAGTGAGCGGTCGCCAGGAATCCAATTTACTGAATTCTTCCCTTTAGCTTCCCGTACTGGGATGGATTGCATCAGATGGTGAATATGTGCCGTGGCGTCGTCGATCATTTCATAGTGTGCGTTGTCTGCAGGGGGCATCCCATAGACGGAAGGGTTGGATTGTTTGTAGAAGCTGTCGAGGCGGGCATGATTCTCGCTGTCGAGACGACCGACTAGGTAGTCAGCTTCGTCAGGATCGATTTGGCGAGCGATTTCGTAGTATTTGGGGCGTCGCAAATATTTACCCACTTCCGTACGACCTCCTCCAGATCCTTCGTGCGTCCGAACTTCCGAGATTGTCGACTGCAGCTCTGGAAGACGTATGCGTTGTGAATCGTCCCACATTCCTTGTAACCCTAGAAGATATCGATTCAGACGTTGCTGCGCATTCCGAAGGCGTTCCTGCCAGACACCGAAGGTAATGAGAACTCGAGGAGCATTACTGCTCTGCTCTAGTAGGCGCAGAAGCTTCCAATCTGGATCCATCTGAAAGGAGTCCTCTCCAGACCATAGGTAGGAATGGAAGGAATCCAAGCACTGCGTCACGGCCAGAGCGACATGAGCTAATTGTTCCAGATATTCCATAGCTAGTCCCCATAGGGGGGTCAACTTGGTCCCGGACGGGTTGGGAACGCGTATGAGATCCTGACGAGTGATGATCATGCCCGCCGCCTCCTCGACGGCTTCCGGCAAATTCCTCCAGAAGTTACCAGTATGGGGGTACGAGACGCGTATGATAAGCTCTCGAACCCACATGGTTTCTTCCAAAGTTCGACGAGGGAGTAATCCATTGACGGCGCCGAAGGGGGTGAGGGGGTCCTCTTCGATATGGTTTGGGTTCCAAGGAGCGTGGAAGCGCGCGACTGACGCGGTCAGAGGCTCATCTCGCGGACTATAAGTCCTCCCAGGACTCACCAGCAAGAAGCTGTTACCTCGCTCATCATTCGATTCGCGGGCGACTCGCATTCCTGCTGTAACGCTCTCGAGGATTCGAGACGTTCTAGGGTTCCCGGTCGAAGACTTTGGGTCTTGAGTGACCTCCGGCTCTATAGAATCTGGGAAGAGCCATTCTGAAGGGTCGCTCTCATCCAGAGGCAATAGAGGGGTAGCGGAGAGGGTAGACACCGATGTCACGGTGGCCGAGGCAATGGGTACGTGTTCGGAGGGAATAGCGGGTTGCGGAACGATACTGCTTGTCGGAAGGGTAGTCGAAGCTTGAGTCGGGGTGGAAGACGATCCCGACCCGAGGCGTACAGGATTGTTCGACCTCGCTTCAGGCGAGTTAATAGGGCGATTAGAGGCTAGTAGGGATGAAACCAAGGGCACCGTGGCAGTAGTAGTTAGAGACCTCAACGAGTCCGACGCGAGTCAGACTCGCGACTCGTGACGCGAGTACTCACATAAAAAGAAGTCCAGTTCAGACTCGCGTCGGACTCGACTCGCGATGACTCACGAGTCATCGCGAGTCCACTCGCGAGTACTCACCATGAGTCCGAGTCATCTCGGATACTCACGAGTACTTGCGAGTCCATACACCCCCAAGCATTCATGCGCAGCGAGCATCCCCGGGCAATGGCACGGGGACAGTCAGCTGGGCATGAGGGTATGGTGGGGGTGATGGCGGAAGGACGGTGGTGGTGGTGGTGGTGGAAGGATAGTGGTGGTGGAGGAAGGTGGTGGTGGAGGATGGTGATGGTGGTGGTCAACTCTGAACGACTCGTCGTCGCATCCATCTCGCATCATCCGCCTCATCACATCACATCCCCCTCCTCATCACATCATCATCATCATCATCGTGTCCTCGTCGTCGTCGTCCTCATCCATCATCGGCGCTGCGATCCAGTGACTGAATCGTGTACTGCCCGTTTGCGGGGCTTACGCGTCCTGGAGACGACTTTTAAGTCGTCTCTATCGACGCCGACTCAAAGTCGAGCGCCGCTCGTGTCGACGCCGACTTGAAGTCGAGCGGTGATAGTGTCGTTGCCGACTTCAAGTCGGCAACGGGTCATGTTCCAGCTCTGCTACTGGCGCAGAGCCAGCAGCAGCGAGCCCGGCACAAAGCCGAGGCCAAAAACACACCCTACAGCTGGCTGACAATCGTCAGCGCAGCGGGAGCGACAATCGTCACTCCCTGGGTGTTGGCGGTGGTCGTGGTGGTGGTTGAGAAGAGAGTAATACCACTCGATCAGACGCTGACGCGTCGCTTCGGGACTCGGCCCGGATCGCCGGATCGAGCAGGATAATCGCGCACGTCTCGTTCTCGAGACGTTGCGGACCATTTGCTCTGCAAAAAATTGGTAAATTTAGCTTAAATATATATCTAAATATTTGCGAGTCATCGTGTGATGACTCGCGGTCTGAAAATGGATACTCAGACTCGTGCTCGGACTCGCGAGTATGTGACTCGCGAGTCACATGAGTGCGAACACCGACGTGCCCGAGGCGAGTCGAGTCACCAGATGACTCGGTGACTCGGTGACTCGTTGAGGTCTCTAGTAGTAGTGTGCTTCCGTCTTCTACCACGATTGGAGCTTGGAGAGGCTGGGGTATCTGCTTTTGGCGGAGTGGAAGGTGGGGGAACGGGGGACGCGACTGACGCGACTGGTCTGCCCGTCGTTGAGCGCGGCTTATTCATCGGCGTAGTCGGAGACGGGGGGGTTGGCAAGTCTGTCGGCTTTCCCGTAATCTTTTTCGACTCGGCGCTTGTAGTCGCGGGTGAGCGACTTCCTGAAGCACGTGGCTTGGGAGCTACTGGGAGCGGCGTCTCTAGCGCTGCGGATGCGGAGTTGTTGGTCGTCCGTCCTCCCGCCTTTGTGAAGGCCATGCTCGACGCGGGTGGGCAAATGGAGAGGGAATTATACGAAGGTTCTACTTGACCGTAGGACAATGGAAGATTCGAGCTTAGTCAGCCTTGAACTGGCTTTCCTGGTCATCGTCCGGTTGACTCCGCGAAAGGGCGTGTAGTATGATATACCACCCTATGCTGTACTAACAACTCATTATAGGATGCTATCTGAGGGCCCCACATTACAATTTGGGCTCTGAGCTAGAAGGATGCAATTACAGGCCGATAACTAGTTATAGGGCCCTCCTGCCTAAAAGAGCACCACCCGGTACGGCTGGCTGGCAGCTGGGTGCATGCCGTGCGTGCCGGGTCATGCACGATGCCGGATATCGGCACTCGCGTGCAGGGCGTACCCGATTCGGATGGGTCCGCCACGCCCGCCTCTAGCCTTTTCATACCACTATTACTACACCCTCTACCACCTCCCGCCATTGATTCTCTAATATATATCGCTTATTTCGGCCTCGACGACGCCTCAGATCGGCTCTGCGCCGCCCTCGCACCAGGTACTTGCCTAATTGGGATGGGTCCGCCACACCCGCCTCTAATCCTGCGGCTGCTACCAGAACCTCTGTAGCCTCTGATAGAATCTCCCCATTCAATAACATTGCCTATCTGCGATCCGTGGGACCTCTGCGCGGCCATCCCGCCACGTTCCTTCCTAATTGGGATGGGGTGGTTCATCTGGTGTATTCCTCGGGATTCCCATGCTTGCTTAGAGTAGATTTTTGGCTGTAAGTCCACTAAAACCCTTCTCTATGCTCACGACTAGCCGCGCCACCTCAAATTCGCCCTGCGCCGCCGTCCCGCCACATACTTTCCTAATTAGGACAAATTCCTTCAATGCGTTGCTCGGGCTTGGAGTACCCGTTCTGTCCGTTTCTTCTCATAAAATAACCTCCATGACTGGGCGCATATTGTGACAGTAATTGATCCATATTGTGCAACCTTTTTTTCATAGCATTCCGGGGGCGGGCGGGTATCGTTGCGCGCGTAGGGCGGGATTGGTCTACCTGTTTTCCTTCGCTTTCTGTCATGAATAACCGACACCTGGGGGGCATCGAAAACACAAAAAAACTCTATATGATTTCAATAAAGTGGTCAACAAAAAAACCTAGTGTCCATAATGCAGCATGAGGTACATATTAATTACGACCGCGGAGTGTACGCTGAAGGTAATGTGAGACGAAAAGTATTTGAATCGAAGTGAAGACTTACCTTGGCTGGTGGCGCTTCGTTCTCCTTGTCATCGCCAGCTCGCTTGCGCTTCGTCGAAGAGGACTTAGCAGCCGGCTTCGGAGCGAACTTGACTGTTCGAAGCATGTGCTCGAGAACCCAAGTCACATCCTCAACAGCCAACTCCCATTCGGCTTGCTCCTCCGTGGGCTTGGACCGTGGCTGAACGAAAACGGCTTCGCCCCACCACAACAAGGTCCCCATGACCATCAAGAACCCGTTCCTGCCATGCTTCGCATCCAAACCGTTCCACTCTGACAACTTCTCCAACCGAATCAAATGATTACCCTCGATCCGTGCTGCCGGTTGGTGAGCAAGCCACCAAGCTCGCCACTTTGTGATGAAGTCGTTGACAGGTCCGATCGGCCACTGTTTTGACCACCCGCGAGCTCCCTGCATGAACTGGGCAACTACCTCAGGGCGACTCGTCGTAGTAAACTTGGTGCCGTTAACGTCGAAGCCGGTAACACGTTCGAAGTTGATGAAACTGTCGACGAGTTGAATCCAGGATTGAGGGAAATAACGTCCTCGCTTGAATGCGACGAAGGCATCAACCAGCTCTGGATACCACTTGCTGGTATCAACCTCGTCGTCCCAGTGTAGTTGCTCAACTTCGAGGTCGACGTTCTCAGCAATGGGCTTGAGAACGGGCGAGCGCGGTCCCGTAGGCGTAGCCGGTCCAATAGCATCTTCTCCCGCCCTGACATCGGCCTCCTCTGTATCCAAGACGTCCTCCTCCTCGATGCGCATTGCCTCGGCAACTTCCTCGTGAAGCCGGAGCTGCTCCTCGAGCTCCAAACTCAAGAAGGTGGCAGCCTCGATGTCCTGTTCTCCTATGCCGGCACTGACAGCTTGCACATCGTCTTCCTCCTCTTCCTCAGCTAAAATTGCCTCCTCTTCCTCGACACGCATTGCCTCGGCGATCTCCTCGTGGAGTCGGAGCTGCTCATCAGCCTCTAGACTCAGAAAAGTCATGGCGTCGACATCCTGCTTAACGCGACAGCCCGCCGTAATACCCTTCAAGATAGCCGACGGGTCCTTAGGGCCAAATGTCTTGACAAAGGTCGTGTGCACTACGATCAAGTTGTCCTCGCGAGTGCGTTCGTACTGGCTCATGGACTGAAGAATCGAGAGACACTTTTCGCGATCTTCATCAACGAGTTCGGCCAGCCGAGCAGTAAGAGCGGGTCCGAGAGTCAGAGTACGTTTCAGTTTGGGACGAGGAGTCGGTCGAGGCTGGCTCGGAGCGGTCATAGACTTCGAGGTAGATGATGAAGGGGTCGTCGTGTGTGGGGCAGGGGACGCGGTAGTCGAGGTAGGAGCAATGGCCGTAGACCCAATGTCTGGCAAGTCCTCCGAGAAATTCCCAGATGCTGTAACAAAGGCTCAGATGAAGAGACTACAAGATGAGAAGTAGACTTGACTTACGATAGCACTGACGGCCGAAACGCAGTAGAAGCTTCTCCGCCGCATGGAATCCTGGAGTATCGGCTTCATGCCATTTGAGTCCGGTCGGCGTCTGGCCGGCATGGACACTGTAAGACATTAGTATCGCATTCGAGGAAATTAAGGCGGGTCAGACGTACCTAAATGGTTCGATTTTTCCGTCCTTTTCATAGTTCGGTCCAATAAACATTATGACACAGACTTTGCCGAAGCGCTCGTGAAGGCTATCGGCAAGTCGTTGAAGGGCTCCCATACCCTGGTTGAGAGACCTGTATGACACCCATTAGTTCATAGTTACAGTTAACTCGAGAAAATACCATACTTTTGATACTGCTCAGGCGTAAACTTCTTCCCCTTGACGGCCTTGAGATCCTCGTACTCCTGCATCTCCTCAGTGTACTTTGCTTCGACGACCTTCTTCATATCTGCATGAACCTCGGGAGCTTCACGATCCCAATGCTCCTTCACAACGCGATGGAGAACCTTCAGGTACTCGACCTTCTCCATCTGCACAGAGTGATCGACAGCCACGGCAACATCGTACGCATTCTTGGCGGCCTCCACGGCGGCGGCGAAAGCGTTGTCAACGGCCTCTTTAAGTCCCTTTTCCCAGTAGACACTCGTGTACGCCTGGATTACCTGCGCGCGGTGGGGTTTCGTGTCCTTTTCGAGGGCGCTATCGATGGCGTCCTTAATGACAGCCTCGTCCGTCTTGCTGACACTAGAATACGTGTTGCGGTACCAAGTTGTAATTTTCTAGTAATATCGTCAGTAAACGGTACTCGGACGTTAAACTGGCAGCACGCACCGTAGCCAATGCCTTCAGTGTGTCCGTCCGGGCCTTGGCTTCCTCTGCAGTAAGTTTGGAAAGCTCTGTGGACTCCTTCGCTTCCCAAGCAGTGACTTCGTCTTCGGTGGGCATCGGAGGTACTTCGTCAAGGTCGTCCTGTCATTATAGTCAAAAACAAATTCGCAGACGTGGTAAGCTCGCGCACCTTGTCAGACAGTTCACCATAGCGAATCATATATCGAGTCGCAATGGATTGACCCCATTTGCCTAGTGCAGCCCTCCCAGCTGCTCGAGACTTTTCCCAGTCTGACTTGACACTCTCAAAGAACTGCGCCCTGGTGGTGTCTGACCAGCCTTTGGGACCGCGTTTCTGAGGGTTGGCTTTACGGGCAGTCATCGTCGGTTGTCGCGTTCGAAAGTTTCGGAGGGTACGATAGTAAACAAGGAGGGAAAATAGGCATAAACACGGACGAGCGCACGGCGCAAATAAGACAAAATTGTCAGCAGTAAACGTGGATTAGGGGGAGATAATACATGAGATCTAAGCGAGATAATCTGCCGGAGTGACCGAGTGAATCGTAGGTCCAACACGAATACGACCATGACGGCCGCGGCGCGCTGCAGCAAGCAAGGCTTCGCGGGCAAGCCCTCTAGAAAAATATAAGCCCAAATCCGAAGGTCAACTGGATAGAAATACACGTACAGATTGATGAAAATATCGACACTTGCCTCGCCCTCGATCTCGACGCAACACCAACACTCTACCACCGCAGGCTGCCCTTCTTCATTGCCGAAACCACCACGCACAGATGTGCGACGTCGACCACGTATTTCCGAGCTTGTGGAAGGCTCCGGGGCCGTGAAAAAACGAGATGAAGGAACAGCATCAGATATCCGTGATAAGACAGAGAAACCGTCCCAATCCGTTGCTGTTTCCGGGCGGTTATGGTCTCCATTGTCGCCGTCGATGTCATCAGGCTCATCATCGGGAATGATGATGGTTGGCTTGGGTGGATGTTGGTGACGACTGATCGCGTCCTCGCGGCACGCCTGGCGCCAAATCTGGAGACATTGTGCGTAACTCGGGCGCGCTACGTGCACATTGCCATCGTAATTGTTGACGCTCTTCGCCGCAGAGGGCCTGAGAGACAGTAAGAGACGAAATAGCCGTAAAAAGAGAACGCACCAAGACGAGAAAAGACCGACAGTATGACCACGAGTCACCAAATACAAATCTTTTCCACCTCTCTCTCGCAGGTCCTCGTCGCCTGCATCCGGGTGCCAAGGAGGAATACACGTCTCAGGAGAGTGCACATCGTGAGAGGGATCCTTGATGGGTGCTTTCGGCGGAACCTCTTTCACCATGGTTGTGGGAGGAAAGAGACGGGTGAGTTAATCTGGTGATCGCCTCTGATAACCACTCTCACCTTCTTTTAGCAGTCTCTGACTCACGTCCACACGCTCTAAACACCCTTGATAATGTTTTTACATTATCATACACGCGCTGATGGCGTGTTCGTGGTTTTGCCCGTGCCCGTTTTGTAAACTTGACGTAGACAGTGGAATCCATGATCTGGTCAAAATACTCGGTCTGGCTTCTCGTTTGACTTTATCTCAATCTCCAACGCGTGGACCAATATTCACGAGCTCGATAAACGAGCCTGACCTCATGTACGTGGATTATTTCTATTATGGTTCTCTCTCGTCGAGTAGCTGACTGCGACATCGTAGACGAATGATTGATTGCCTACTTATCTTTCATGCGAGCGAGTGAACATCCCAAAACCACGTAGTCACCTCAAAGTGGACTATTCACGAGCTCGATAAACGAGCCCGACCTCATGTACGTGGATTATTTCTATTATGGTTGTCTCTCGTCGAGTAGCTGACTGCTACATCGTAGACGAATGATCGAGTGCATACTTATCTTTCACGCGATCGATTGAACATCCCGTCCTTTTCAAAACCACGTAGTCACCTCGAACCTATATAAATCTGGTATGTCTCTATGTCCTTTGTTGAACACCAGACTGATGAAGTCCCGCAAGAAATCAGGCCGAGCTGCTGGCTTCGTACAGTCGCGAGCAGATGCTCCCGTCTCGTCCGTCTCCCAAGTTTCTACTACGGGGCGCTACGTCCATGCCAAGACCACCGTTCTAGTGGACGACGACATTGGTCCGCCTCCCCCATTCAGCCGTCAAGAGGATCTTCTCTCCGCCTCGGTCGCTGATTCCGTGGATCACTTCTCTTACCTTTTGGGGTGTCCGCCACTGGTTGAGGTAGAGAACTCGGACGCGGAAGATGATGAGGATGGAGTCAATGTTCTCCCTAAGGGAAGAAACAACAACAGCGTAAGTTCTCTTCATTCCTTAGTCCATGGTTCTTACATTTAGTAGGATAACCCAATGGCTACTTGGCGCCCCTACAAGGACCAGTTTCTCTCGGAGCTTCTTCGGCGTGATGGGCTGGGGGATGACACGGAAATCTGTGCACGATGCACGTCCGAGAGCCCCGGGCAAGCCGAGTATCGCTGCTGTGACGAGCAGTGCGTCGGGCTTGGTCTTGTCTGCCGGAAATGTTGTCTCGAATTTCACGAGACGCACCCGTTGCATTGTATTGAGGTTCTTATTTCTGCTGATCTATACTTCAATCAACTAACAGTTTATTTAGAAATGGAATGGGTTTTATTTTGACCCGACCTCTCTACGTGAACTCGGTCTTACGGTGCAACTTGGCCACCCCGCAGGCATGCGTTGCCCATTCCCACACTCGACGACACGCGAATTCACCGTACTCGCCGTCAATGGTATTCATTCCGTCTGTGTCTTGTTCTGCGGCTGTTCTACCGCGCCGCCTGCCTATGTTCAACTTCTCCGCCGAGCGTGGTACCCCGCGACTCCCCTGGAACCCCGCTCCGCCACTACCTTCGGTCTGCTCCGACTTTTCCATACCATCAACACGCTTGGGAAGCTACCCGCGTGGGACATGTGGCAGGCTCTCAAAACTATGACAGAAAACCGATCTGGTACTCCTCCCGTCAATCGTTACAAGGTCTTGCTGCGTGCCATTCGACAGTGGCGGTTCCTGAAACTTCTCAAACGTGCTGGCCGAGGACATGACCCTAGCGGAGCTGATGGCACTGCACCCGGCGAGTTGGCGTTAAGATGTCCCGCCTGTCCCCATCCTGGAATCAATCTTCCCGAGAATTGGCGCCGTCAGCCCCGACAGTGAGTATTTCATTATATTCAAAGTCAGTATCATTCTCATGGTCATGTAGATATCGATTCCGTCTCTTCACCGCGCAAGACGCTAACTTCCGTGCGCGCAACGCCATTGTGTCTACACCCGAACGCGACCCTCCATTGGGTGATGGTTTGACACATTTTACAACTCAGGCTCCATACGAAGCCCACATCCGAGCCTTCGTCAACCAGGAAGATATGTCATCTTGTTCGGGTTTCCAGGCCATGTTTCTAGCCAACCTGAAGAATGTTCGAGGATTGAGGACAACCGGGGTGGCGGGAGTGACATGTGCGAGGCACGGAGTCTGGATGCCGAATGGGATTGGAGACCTCCAACGCGGTGAACGGTCTGTTTTCGCCGCGTCACTACAGATAATGGTACTCACTCGCCCTTCAATTGGTTCAGGTATTGCAACGTCGACCCCTTGATCGCCAGCGTTCTCAAGGCAAACGAGAATCATGAAATCGTAATCTCGTATGACATTGCTTGCCAGTGGGGATCAGGATTCTGGGAACGCGTCGCATCACTTCCGGAGCAATGGCGCCCATCGATGGAGCGTGAGCAAGTAACTTTTTGTATTCCCAAGTTCCATTTGTGGGCTCACAAAGTATGGCGCTCCGTGGGAGGCCTCCTTTGTTGTTTATAGTGTACTTACTTGTTATGAAAGGTGGAATGTCATGCTCTTTATTCGTTCAATTACCTGGTCGGCGCGGGTCGAACCCACTCAGAAACTGTGGAAGCAAACTGGGCAGATAGCAATCGTGCGGCGGCCCAGACGAAGATGATGGGTCCGGGTTCTCGGCATGATACTCTGGACGACATCTTCGCTGCTCATAATTACCAAACGATCATGGCATTTGGTAAATGAATCCATATCTTGATGTATTGTTGACCATGACTCAAATTTACCACAGGTCGCGTCTTTACGAAGCGCTTGGCTGAGGCCATCAAGGAAGGTCACGTTCACGCCGTGGAATTCGAGCAGTTCACCGCTGGAATTATTCCCTATGTGGGAGAGGACACGATCAACACCTGGTTGTCTGACATTCTCGCGTGGGACAGGAACCGGCTCCTGCCCTGCCCATACGAGCCGCATGCTCAGGGGAAATCGGACACACTCGGTGATGTTGAGCTTCAGCTCATACGGGAGGAGAAGCAGAGACTTAGCGAGGCTGGAGCGATCACCCTTGAGTCGAGTATGGCTGTATTCTTGACAACTGGACTTGATATTGAGAGACTTCAGTAAGTAACTATAATTCACAACGAACTTGGTTCTAATTCTGGAAATTGATTTAGGCGTGCGCTCGCATGGGAAGTGTCTGCCCGACGGTCCGGCGCTACGTATCAGGAGATCAGTATTGAACGACAGCGGGCAACGATTCTCCGTCTTATCCGCCGCTTTCGTGGGCTCCAACAAGTCTTTATGCCCAAACTCAATGAATACTTAACCCCAGAGCAACTGACTCACGTCACGAATCCCTCATCCGTACTCCCAGAGGCAACAAAACTCTTCTTCCCTTCGGAATTGCGTGACAGCGACCGGAAGCTCTCCCGTGCATGTGCTCCAGG